>JAVDBV010047645.1:0-42138 GCA_032619315.1 Piper longum
AGCAAACAACAAACTTTCGTGGTGGTTTTCCGATCGACGTCGGTCGTTCCTGGCCCCGAAGTGGTACCCAAAGCGAAACTAGAAAGGAGATATACAAACCCAATGCGAGTGTCACAGGAGTTCACAGTTGTATCTGCCAAAGAAAATTCAAGAGGTCAGGAGGTTACTGGTCAGATAAAGGAGAGAAGAACAAGAACCGAGCAGCGAATGACCGACTTTAAGGATTTTTCCTGACCAGTGCCGGTTGTTCCCGGCCCTGAGGTGGTGTCCAAGTTGAACTCCTGAAAGTTAACTTCGAACCCAAACCGAGGATCGCCGGAGTTCGTCGCCGTATCCGCTGGAAAAAAATCGCGAAGTGAGGAAGCTGCTGGCCGGAGAAGAGGAAGAAAACAGAGCAGCAAAAGGCCAACATTGTCGATTTCTTTCCCACCGACGCCGGTCGTTCCCGGTATCACCGTGGTCTTGAAAGTGAGATCTGTGGATCAATATACACGCCTAAGTCGACTTCCACAGGATTTCGTCGTCATTGTTGCTGGAGAAAATTCGAGAAGTTGCCCATCGGATAAGGGAAAGATAGGAAGCAGGGTAGTGAAAGACTGATGTTGTGGATTTATTTCTGATCAGTGGAGACCGTTCCCAGTGCCTTCGTGAAGGGAAACGCCAAAATGGAGGAGGGGTCTCGAAACTCAAACTGAGTTTCGCCAATCTTAGTCACTGCATCAGCCGAGAAAAATTCAGAAAGTGGCCCATTTGATCAGCATCACAAGACAGAAACAGTCGCAAAGGCGGATATTTGCAGTAGTTTTCCGACAAGAGCCAGTCATTCCCGGCCCCCTAGGTGGTGAAAGAAGTGAAGTCAGAGAAGTGGTCTCCAAAGCCAAAGTGATCCTCATCGGAGTTCGTCGCCGTTGTCGCTGGAGAAAATTTGGAAAGCAGCCAGTCTCATCAGAAACAGCAGGAAACAAAAGCAAACAACGGACTTGGTGGATTATTTTCCGAGTAACGCCGGTCATTACCGGCCCCAAATTGGTGACTGAAGTGAAGTTAGCAAGGTGTTCTACAAGTCTGAGTTGATTCCTACCGGATTCCATTTCTACAGCCTCCGGGAAAAATTTAATAAGTGACCTATTTGATCAAGAATAGAGCAGAAACTGTAGCAAATAGCAGATTTCGTGGATTATTTTCCGACCAATGCCGGTCCTTCCCGGCCCCAAGACGGTGACCGACGTGAAGACGGAGAAGTGGTATTGAAACCCAAATTGAGTTTTGCCAAGTTTCATCTGTAGTCACCGGAGAAAATTCGGATAGTAGCCTATTTGATCAGGAACAAGAGCAAAAAACAGCAGCGGAGATCAAGATTCACGGAGATTTTATGACCAACGCCGGTTGTCCCCGGCTCCAAGACAGTGACCAACGTGAAGACGGAGAAATGGTCTCGAAAACCAAATTGAGTTTCACCAAGTTTTGTCACTATAGCGGCCGAAAAAAAATCATAAAGGGAAGGAGTTGCTGTCTGTGAAAAGTCGACGTTGCTGAGTTTAACTTCGCTGTTGTCAAGACCGGTCTCGATTTAATTCGGATCAACTTAAATTTTATCTCAAGATATATTCTCCTACTATAAGTGACTTGAAGCTTTGTAATAGGCTTTCCCCATTAAGGTGTTTAAGTTGGGATATGGAGTCGAGGAATTAAAGTGACAAAAAATCTCACTAAGACTTGTAATTTGTAATATTCACAGAAAATAATAGATTGTGAGCATCGACCTCACCGTGGACTAACTTAGGGATTCAAGTTGAACCCTAAGGATCTACGTAAAAATTGTCTCTGTGTCATTTTGGTGTTTTTGACATCATTTATAGTATTTTATATTACTGTATTATCTCTATATGCGGTAAGGGCGCCTCGGTCCCACCGAACCCTTCAAACCCAGACCGAATCAAAAGGACCGCGGTCACCTCGGGGGCGGACGATCCCACGCCCGAACAATAATTTATCACGTATGTTATTTTTTATAATTATAACAAAACAAAAGTTATGATAAAATTATCTATATATTTTATAAAAAAATTTCCACAGTAATCAAACGCACTATAAAGGTTATAGTTATTGAACTTGATTAAATTTTGGCCCGCTAAAAAAAGACAATAAACGGTTTAAAAGCTGTTAAATGAATTATTATGATTTGTAAAATTTACAAATAAGAAATTCCAAATATCACTTTAAAATATTTATTTTACATTTTTTCCACATATAATCCGGTGAAAAGATGTGTGGTCAGAAATTATAAAATAGTAAAAAATAAATTTAAATCCAAAAAAATAAATGATTTGCAGTAACGATAATATTTGCTTAATTATGCACGACATGGATGGCATACTTGAGATTGCAGGTTAAAGTTTGTCGTTTTTTAGGAGGGGGGCACAGTGGATGCGTGGTTCAGTGGGCCCGGAAATATAATGGAGGGCCCGAATTTTATTAAATGGGGGACCAAAAAGGGGCCCACCCCCACCGACTACTGATCCGCGTGCCTACCCAATATGGGTGCAGTGGTTCTTCACCTACAACCAGGTCCCACCCACAAAACGGACGAACCGCTATATTGTCCGAATATCATAGCCCGAAAGTTTCTATTGATGATCACGGCCCATGGGCCCATTGCACGCGCGATACACTATCTTTTTTAGCAAGCTGTCTATATTTTAGTCATTTAAAAACGATTTAATTTTTTCTTAAAAAAAATCAAAACGAGATACAGATTCGAATTTTAAAAATAAAAGAAATCATCAGCCTAAGTCCATAAATTTGTTACAAGGTTATGGCATGAGGTTCTACTTTTATCATAACCATTTAGTTGTCAAGAACAAATTCGTAATTTTTTTTTGAATATAATAAAAAACATGGGTAGTGTATTTTTGGTTTCATAAGAATTTAAATGATAAAGGATTATAATATATAGTTCTAAAAGATATTATTTTATGTATAAATAATAGTGAATTCCAATTATACGTATCATCTAAACTCAACCATATACTAGTTCATGTTTTTGAATAAAATTTTACTAAATTTATTAAATTTTCAGCAATTTAACACCGGTGAGGCTCAAAACATGTAAAAGATTATAGGTTCAAGATCTTAAAATCATAACATTCAAAAATTAAATTTGATAATTACCAATGAATACACATATTAATCAGATGGATTTGAAACCAAAGCTGCCTACTTTTATTATTTGGTTTTTTGTTAGCTAATTGATAAAAATTACAATATGCATTTTACATAACACATAGATTTAGCCCCCCAACGAAAGTTCGACATCCCGGTAAGCAACGGGTTCAATAATAATAATAATAATAATATATAACTAAAATAAAATTTTAAAATATTTTTTAAATTTATATTTTTAAAAAAGTTTTTTTCTAAAAAAGGCTCAAACTTGGTCCACTTAGGGGTATAAACAAGCTAAGCCTGTTCACAAGTTTTTTGCATTTGGCTCGATTTGACTCGGTTCATAGTTGTTAATTTTATACTCGTAAAATACTCGGATAATCTCATTAAACAACAAATAGAACTTGAGTAAATGAGTGTTTGATTCGGTTCGACTCAAACTCGAACTTGATGTATTCAAACTCAATAAAATACTTAGTTCGATTCGGTTTGTAAATATTATTGAGATCATATTGAACTTATATATTGTTCAAAAAAAAATTTTAATTATATATAAGTCGAGCACATAAATATTTGTTAGGTTCGAATTCGACTAGAGCTCGGTTTAAACAAAACCCAAATATTATAAATTTTGAATAAAATTAACTAATTAAAACTCGACTCATTTATATTAAAATTTAACTCAACTTATTTTATACGGAGCAAACTCACCCATGTTATTTGATTCGACTCGACTCGTTCCACCCCTACAAAAACACTTTATTATTCCACGAGACCACCGACGGGTTGGAGGAGCAGAGTGCAGACGAGAAGGGAAGCCGTCGTCTAGACTCTAGGGTTTTGGGGGAGACAGAAGGAGGAGGAGGAGAAGATGATCATCCCCGTTCGTTGCTTTACTTGCGGCAAGGTCCTTCCTTTTTCTCTTCCCACTCCCTTCCTCTTTGGTTGTGTCCTGTTTTCGATCAAAGCAACGTTTTCCCGATGATCGTCTTTGGTGTATGTGAATGTATTTGTTTGTGACTTTTGTGGTACAGGTCATTGGGAACAAATGGGACACCTATCTGGACCTTCTTCAGGCCGACTACACAGAGGGGTGAGTTCCTTTCCCGTCCTTCGTATGTATGTACGTATCCCGTAAACTGTAACTTTTATTTACTAGGTTGTTTGTGTTGCTGCTTTCTTCAATTAGTTGATGAGCAATCTCATACGATGGGGTAGTTTTTTCCATGGTATCCTAAGCCAAAAAGGTTATAAGACCCAATAAATATATTAGGACACATTAGCATTCTCTTACTTAACATCTCATTATGAGGTCTTAAGCCATTCCTCATGTCCAAGTCTCTTTGTTTCTATTTATGTTCTGTAGCATCATTAGATATGTGCTAATCTTTCTTCTTTTTTTTTTTTGCTTGCCCGATAACATATATGAGGATGACTGTGAATTTTGAGATGTATAAACGTTTCACACTTTGCGTATGTGATAATGTAGGGATGCTCTCGATGCACTTGGTCTGGTTCGATACTGCTGCAGGCGGATGCTAATGACCCATGTTGATCTAATTGAGAAGCTCCTCAATTACAACAGTAAGTAATTCTTCTCTATCGCGTTTTTTTAAGTCTTTCAAAGCTTCCCATTGTGTAGAGATTATGATCTATTGAAGTTGACATTTGTGAATTGGAGCACTAGTATGACCTTTTTTCCTTCACGTTGCAGCTTTGGAGAAGAGCGACAATTGACGCATGATAAACTGTTGGTGCGCGCTTACTTAGCTCCCTTTGCTAAATGTTACAATGTTTGTCTAAGAACATCTTTTATAGTTGATAGTGACGATGGTGAACGGGAAGCTGGTTTGCTTGATATATACTCTAATCAGTTTGAAGGAGATTTTACATTCTGTGCAAGAACAATCTTATTTTGTTACAATGATCCTGTGGGTTTCTAGTTAACTTCGTTCTACAAGTATATATGTTTAATGTTTTGTTGTCTGCGTGGTTTCAAACATGGTGTGGGAAAACATACATATGCATAATCTCTCATATACGAAGAATGCCAGAGGTTCACGCTCCAGGAATCATTTGGTAGGACATTTGTTCTTGAAGCATATTATAATCGTCAAATGTTGGCATCTGTCTTTACATTTGAACCCAAATACTTCATCTCTATTTGGGATACAAGTTTGATCACTTGTACAATAATAATATGGGCTGATTGTATGTGTGAACGTGCCCTACCGACTAATCTAGGCTTTAGAACCCTGGATTACGTATTGGACGATCTGTAATTTTTTTCAGGCTACATTTTTGTTGAGCTCTGTGCTACTCAGCTTCATCTGTAGAACCATTTCCATCAACACATACGAAAAAAATAGAACATTCATTGAGACACTCACTCTAAAACGCTCGATCTAGGTTGATGTAGTGATGCGAAGGATGGCTTCTAATACACTCGCACTAGGCCGATGCGGTGATGCACTGGATAGCTTCTTTGCATATTCCTGTCATTGTGGCCTCCGGGCCATGGACCTGCATTCACATAAAAGACAAGTGTTCAGAAGACAAGATGTAATATATATACTTGGTAGAGGATCAAAACATGCATACTTGAGAAATTTTGCACTCAATCATAAATAATTCACATTGGTGAAGTCGCTTCATGTTTTATTACTCCTCTCAATCAGTTTAAATTGCTTACTTTATTGTCATTTCTAGAAAGCCTAGAGATCATAATAAAGCTTGCAAACCAAAAGAATTATCAAATCAAACTAGTTATTGACCTACTTAAGCATCCCACCTTTTTTTTCTTTTGCTTTTTGTCAATTTCACATGCTGAAAGTATAAAGTATTAAGTATTGCAGCTGTATAGATGGTAACAGTGCGTTTAAAGAAGTAAGATAATGTTACCCGTGTAGCCTATTCATTTTCATGAAATAGTTAAAACTCAACTTGCAAAGGACCAACAAGTTATTTTTTTTTCTTAATTATCAATTCCAGAATGTAAATCACATAATCAACAATCATACATTAAAATCCAAGACCCCCAAATTAAAAGTAGCGAGATATTTACCTCAAGGGGAATTCCAATTTCTTTACCCAATGCTCGCATTTTCTCAAGACCTTTTTGATAGTTTGGACCTCCTCTTCGGACAAAAATGTGCACTTGTGCAGCTTTGAGTTTTGCCTCCTGTGAATGCAGAAACAGTGAAGAACTTCTCGCAGTATTTTATTTATTACGAATAGGACAAATCACTGCACTCTACCTTCTCCTTTAATGCACGAATGATACCACTGAAAGTAGCTGCAACATCTGTGAAATTAGCAATACCTCCTCCAATCAAAAGAGCTCTTTTATGACCATCGGGTTTTGCTGTCGCACACTATAAAATTGACAATGTATATTAACATATTATAGTTTATATTCTTGAATTTATGTTAGACCTTAAAATAGAAAAATGTTGGCAAATGCTACAATGGATGAGTCTACTCCAAGAAACAGATGCATTAAGTGCTGTTCTAAAAAAGGAAACTAGGATGTGATCCACATGCACTAGTGGCATATAGGAAAATTCTCACATCTATTACAACTCTAGCATACTGCAACACTTCTTCTTCATTTGGAGCTCCACTGTACTCCGCATAATTACCAAGTTCAGAAGCAAAGCCGAGATCTCCCACCTGACATTAACATGAAAATCTAAAAAAAAACTGAGGGTCTTAAAGGAATTGCAAAAATTTTCATCAATGTGCATTATGAAATATTAACTGTATCAGCATATATGACACTTGCACCACCTCCAGCTACCATTGTCCAAATTCTGCCCTTAAAATTCAACACTGTGAACTTCAAAGATGCACTTGTCTGCATATTAAGAGGTTTCACTTCAAGGTCATGCAGAAATAATACAGATAGAAACTTTAAAAATTTTGAAAAAAATGTCACCGCCAAAATCTTTTCAGATAGAGGTAGATTCTTTTTAAGCTCTACCAAATAATCAAAAACATAACATCATTCAGAGGCAAAAACGTTTTGTTGAACTCACTACAAAAATCATGGGATGTCCAGCAGCCTTTTGCATTCATAAACAACACTGTAAATATCCACCACAGCAACCTCATATGGGTAGTTTTCCAGAAACATTTATGCATAGAAAGGGACAACATCTCAAAACATAGAGACTTCTACACAGCCAATTGACTATAGGATTTAAGCAAAAATGATAAGACTGGTAAAAACTACAGTGAATGGAAGTGCACTAGAGCAAAAAGGAGAAAGCCATAAGCCCATGCATAAAATAAAAATGGACAACTGCCATAGGTCCAAGTAAATACAATTCAGTATATCCAAGTATTCGCGGAGAGGGATACAGTGAACTATGTAGTAAGATTGGATATCTACACACAAATGCTGTTTTTGCATTATTTCACTAAAAAGGAATCTTCAAAACATGCATCCAGAATTCAAAGATCATCAATCTTGCAAACTATAATGCCTCATCAATTCCCAGCAAACAAAATCTTTCATTACCTTTTCGTCAAGTCCATGAATAAAGCTTTCTGAAGGAGACATAACTCTTCCAAAAGGCAATGGGAACTCAATATCACCCCACCTGCACATAAATCAACCATCATTTTTACAAAACCTTTTCTCCAAAATTGAAATGATTGCAAAAGAAAAAAAAACTCAAGTTACGAGAGTAATAGAGCAGAGCCAAAAAACAAAAGTTCAAACAAAATGAGTAGAGAAATTGTACTTCTTAAAATTCTTGAAAGCGGCAGTATCATCAAGTTCTCCTCTCATATCCAGAGGATAAGGCTTACCCTCGACCAGAGTAAAAGGATTCATCTCTAAAAATGTGAAATCCAAATCTGAAAGGAAGCCAAGCAAACTTAAGAATCACAGTTAGCAGGTAGTAAAGCAGTGGAAAGCATCACACTCAGAATCTAGCAAAAAAAAAAAGCCATACTTACCATGAAATAAACCAAATACCGCTTTAACAAATTCTTCAATGGTCTCTTTAATCTAAAACGTGAAAGAAAATAGTGTCACTGAGTGATATTTACCCATCTCAACTATCAACACATACATTTTAACCTATGCAGTCAAAATTAAGCCAATCAAGATGCCAGGCATTTACACCATAAATTAAAAATGCAAGATATTTCCTGAGAATTAAACAAGTGCCAAATAGATTGTCTAAATGGTTAATTAGTTAAGCCTTGCCCTTTAAATTTCACAAGACAGATCGTACCTCTAATGGAAGAGTTGCGACCAAAGGAGCACATACTTCTGATGTCAAAGATAGCTCTGTTGGAATAAACACAGTTTTAACCTACAAATGACGGGTATTATTAACATTGAAGGCACATAAATATAAAAAGCACAATGTTGTATCAATTGGAATGAAATACATAAACTCGGCTAGAGTCAATTTATTGTTAATAGCTTCACAACATACTGTACAAAGCAATTTCTTTATTACATAAAAAAGAATGAGTTATTCCTCAATATTGGACCACACCTTGTCCCAGTTCTCTTCAATTTCGATTCCGCCACATTCAGAAAAGCTGATGGTGCATCCAAGGCGCTCAGAAACAATAGAAAGATAGAACTCTTCGTTGTGTGGTATGAATGGTTCAACAATGAATGTGGTAACAGGCCCCTTACAGCCTCCCATCTCCACCTGCAAAATAATCCAGAGAATAAATAAACTTTTTTCCAACAAACCTGAGTACATCAGAAACATTTAAGTAACTCAGGGTTCAAGTAAAAACCTCCTTTCCAAGTCTCTCCTTCACAAATACAGCCACTTGAGACAGGTCCAGATTTATGCCCACAAGGCCGCTCTTCCCTCGCTTACCAAACAACATGTCTGGTTTCACCACAAGTTTTTCCAAGGAAAGCCACGGTTCATTATGAGCTATTTCATTTAGATCAGTAGACTCCGCGACCTAAACCATCCAAAAACACAGATGACAAATGTTCTAAGTCTTCGTGCCGCGCCCAGATGCCACAGTCTAATGGAGAAGTTCGATTAAGTGTCTCCAACAAAAAATAACGTGATGTATTTTGCAGGAACAGAACCCATCAAATTCATTTCTAGGATAGATGATCTAAAAGTTTACTCTCAAACAGAAGTAATGAACCTAGAGTATTACGATCTAGCAAGATACGATAAAAGAAAGCCAGACCTGAACTGATTTGATGCCTAAATCAATGCCGTAGAGCCTCTTAAGATGCTCCTTCAGCAGCCTCTTGGAGTCATACTCGCGGATCTTCTTCCTTGCCATTGCTCACAAACATTAACTCACCTCCAACCTTCATTCCAGAATTCATAACAGATTCATCCACAACAAATCAATTAAATAAAAAAAAGACAATAGTCAACTAAAATGAAAAAGGCAAGCATAAGCTAAATCCTTTTTTAAGTGTCACTTGAGATGCACAACCTTCGTGCGAACTAAGAACAAATTACCAAAGAAGTAAAAAAAATAAACCTTCAAAATCAATCAAACAGCGTTGCCGTGATAAAAAAAAAACGCAGCGATTATCATGTACCAAAAAAACCATATCGCCTACCACATCGCTCACTCCCTTAACAAGTACGCCTAAATAGTTTCAAAGACTTAAACTTTCAATAGCCATGAGCACAAAAGTACTCAATGTGCCGTCCATTATGAATTCAGAACCTTCACACCACGTACAAATGCAAACTCAAAAATATCCATTTCATTATTTAAAAAAAAAAAACAAAAAACGCACTCAAATTATTTTATGTTTCTGACAATATCAATCCAAATGCAGCAGATCAACCCAACCAAAACGTTCAAATCACCAATCCCAACAATAAACCCAAATACCCGACAGCAAGAAAAACAAGAAAAAAAGAAACACCAAAAACCCGTGACAGATGAAGCGAGGAGCTGGACCTGGTAAGCTTGAAGAATGGATCTTTCAACAAGAACGAGAGTTGTGGGAGGAGAAGAGGGGGAAGAAGCCGTTTATAGAAGAGATTAGGCGGAGCTCAATGCTCCACAAGGACGGTAATACGGTAGTTACGCTACAGTAAAAAAGAATTACGGGATCGCCCGTTGTTTACGGAGAAGATTAATAACATTGGAAAAGGCCAGAAATTTACTTATTTATTTCAGTACAGGAATGTGGATTGTGATTTTTTATTTGTTAAGAAATTGATACATTATATATACATATATATATATATATATATATATTAATAATATAAGTGAAGGAGGGCTCATACAATTTAGATATTCTTTTTGTATGTTTCTCGAAAGTCAAAAATGGGATGGGAATTGGGATTTGGAAACCGTTTTTACTTCTTAGTGATCATAATTAATAATTTATTTACATTTATCATGTCTTTATTGGGGTTTTATTTTAAAAAATTCAAGTTATTTTTACTTTTATGATTTTTTTTCGAGTTTTTGTTTTCATCCCGTGTTTTAATTAGTGTTATGTGCATATTTATAATTTTTCAATGATTCCCTTCCTAACAAGAAAAAAACTTTATTAATTTTATCTGAATTGAAAGGCATTTTTTTAAGAGCATTGCCTTACAAAAGTTTTTCTTTATCTTAAATAATTTACAAGTAATGACTATATTCCATTTCATTGGTTTGGTTTAATCCATTGTGAGCTATTATTGGTAGTTCTTTGGTTAATATGTTCACACTCGTAGGCTTAATTGTAGATAAACAATTACTAATCATAAATTTTAATGAGAACATAGTGTTTTGTAATTTGTATAATGTCTATTATCGGTTAAAAAATTAACAAATACTTGAGTGCTCGAGTGAAATGTATATTGTTCTTTTTTTCTTCAATTTGTAATTTGTAGAATATGTCTTCACTTATATCAAAATAGATTTGAATGCCAATTAAGTCAAATGCGTATGGATCTTTTTCTTTAGACAATAATAGATTAGGGTCTTAATATTGTTATTTGTTAGGAATTAGGATGGAAGTATAAAATTGCTTGAGCTTAAAAAGCTTATGAAGTGTATCTCTTTAATAAAGCCGTGGATAAAATAGATATTTTTTTATATTAAATATAGTACGTGCTTATTATAACGAATAAGTAAATATTAAGGACATTATTAAAAAAATTATTATGGACTATGTGCTTTTAATAATAAAAGACAAAAGATTTAATTATTAATTTAGTATATTTATATTAATATAAATCAGATAAATTAAATGAAAAAATGTAACTATAATTAAATATGAATAAAAATTATCTTCCTATCATAAAAAATAATTTACCTAAAACTAATACTATTAAATTTATCAAATCTTATATTTTGTGCCTATTAATTAGCCAATACGATTATATTTGCCATGTTTCGATAAAGTTTATAAATAAACTATATAATTAGTTGCACAATACGCAGGTTATTGATGAAGATATAAATCACAATTTTGGTTCTGACCAAATGAAGCAATTTTTTTCAAAAAAAAAATTCCATCAATAAATTATGTCAATATTTAATAAAAGGTATAACATTAAAATTTAAAACTAGAGCTTAAGATTATTTTGCATTATATTATATCGAATACTAGGAATCAGAATTTAGTTTTAATCGGTCAGGAAAACCGTGTCCATCTACTATGTCCGTATAGTCCGTCCAGACCAGACAAACGAACAAGAGGCAAGCACGACGTCGATCTCCTCTCGGGAACGAAAATTCGGAGCCCGTCGTCGACCCTCGCCAATCGACTCTTCCCTCCAATGTCGAAATTCCGATCCTTCCATCGAACCCAACTCCAAAGATTCAATTTTTATGCGCAATTCAATCGGTAGGAAAATCAAATTTTCTGATTTCAGTTTCGATAGGAAAGTTTGATCACGTCCAATCGATCGACGAGATTTGGTTGAAAAAACTGACCTGGAGCTGTGTTTGGTTGATTATTGTTGAATATTTGCATGATATAGAGGTTGTTGATGGGGAGGAGATGTCTGGTAGTTTGATCGATATTGCTGTCTCTGCGACACGAGGGGATGAGTTGTTGCCGTGGGAATCGGAGAATTTGGAGAACGAGGGTGGGGGCGATGGCTCGCCTACATTGTCTAACTTCTCCTCTTGCGAGGAATCCGACTTTGAGAGGTACTGCAGTGCGAATTCGGCGATGGGCACCCCCAGTATGTGTAGCTCAGTTGGGAATTCCACGGATCTGTTTGGGTTTTCGGATTTTGGGTCTTTGAAGAATTTGGGGTTTGGAGGGGAGGAGTTTTCTCTGGAGAGCTGTGATTTGTGGGAGACTTCTGATGGTGATTTCAGGACTCCTATGAATGCAGCAGCCGTTGGCAAGACGTCTACAAGTTGTGGAGACGAGTCTATCAGAAAATCAGGTGTTTCTAGTTCAAGATCGCCCGTTCGTAGATCGAAATTCCCTTTCTCAGCTGGGAACAGAAACGCTTTTCGGTTGATCTCACATGATGGAATTAGCCCTGTGAATGATAGTGACGATGAACTTTCTTCTCTTAAAAATGACTCGTCTCCTTGTAGTGTGCATCCAGATTTAGCTGTTAATGGTTTACCACAGATTCCAATGCCCCTTAAAAAGGATGATGTGGATCCATTGCTGTCCAGAGAAGGAAATGAGTGTAGTGGTCTGGTTGGTTCTAGTGGCGTAAACATTGTTCCCGCTGATACTTCCCAACCAAATGATAGCATTTGGCTCGCGAGTGAAGTGATTCATGGAACTACACTTCTTTCTGATGCTGAAGAAGGCACTGCCTTTCTTTCTGGTGTTGATGAAGCAACTGCATTTCTTTCCGATGCCGAAGAAGGAAAGGGAGACATGGTGGCTGGTGCAGAAATGGAGTTGCTAGCATCAGGAAAATGCGATGATTCAGATGAGGATGGCTCGATGTTTAATTATGGGGCAGATGAAGAGATAGATATTCACAAGTACGATAGTTCTAACTCGAAGTACACAGGGGGAACTAAGATTGATAATGAAAATCCATTGCTCATAAACTCAGCTGTTGCTTTTGGTGTTAATGATTGGGATGATTTTGAACAAGAAGCCTTGGACCATGGTCTAAATATTGTTTCATTGCCCAAAATACCCGAAAATCACACTGCTATTGAAGGGACTACGGAGGATTTATATGATGTACATATGTCTGCTCCTTATGACAAAGCTGAATCTGAGCTTGTTTCCCCTGATTTTTCTCAAATCTGCTTCGCTGCACACTCACCAGACAGGAAGGCTTTTCTAAGGCAGAAGGATCAGGAAGTTAAATGTTTGGAAACAGGTTCTTCTGCAATTGAAAAATTTGTAGGGGTGGTTGATGCTGCTAGTGAAATGAAATGTTCGCGCATGCTTATCAGTGCATGTACTAGTTCAGAGGATTATTTGACGAGCAAAACTGATTTACCAAATCAACTTTCTGATGTTACACCTGATGTCTCCTCTTCTGCCACATCCAAAGTCTTGCACGAGAGACTAGAACAAGTAGAGAGTGAAATTGTTGCTAATGTATGCTGCACACAAGAAATTACACCAAGTGCCACAGATCTTGGTTGCGAGCTTCCTGGAGAACTACAGAGAGAGGGAAAGTCTCAAGAAAACTATGAACATAAGGCAATATCCATCATGACCAGAAAAGAACATGCTTTGGACCTAAAATGGAATTTGAGTGAAGATCACCACAGCGGTCCCCATAAGGTCAGTTATCTGCATCTGTAAACATTATTCCGTTACAGAGTTTTAATTGTTTCCATTCTTGAAAATCAGTTATTTGTGCCACATATTATTCCTGATTAATGTTTTTGCATGATCTCGATTTTCAACTGATCTGGTTTGGAATATTAAAAAAAAGCCTCTAGAAATTATTTGTTCATTCCGTTTGGTTCATAATGCCATCATTCTGATTGGTAATATTCTGCATTTATACGGCTTGCAGGTTGGAAATCTCGACACATTTGCATTCTATGAGGAGATGGTTCATGATATGGAGAAAATTCTACTAAATTCAGTTGAATCTCGTGGTTCAAAACTCTCTCTTACTGCAGATGGAAACCCTTTCTCTCAGCATCAACAATTTAGAGATGGTGGTCCGACAGCTTCAACTTCTGGCAGAGATAATACAAGCCTTTCAACTACATATCCCCTGAAAATTGACTGGATTGAAGTTATTGGCGCCAAACAACTGAGAGGCGATGTTTCTCTGGCTGACAGATTAGTGGGCGTGAAGGAGTACACTGTGTACAAAATTAGAGTATGGAGTTGCAGAGAACAGTGGGAAGTTGAACATAGATATCGAGATTTCTTCCATCTTTATCGCCAATTGAAGGCAATATACACGGAACGTGGAAAGGTTCTTCCTTTACCATGGTTGAAAGTTGAAAGGGAATCGCGAAAATTATTTGGTGGTGCTTCTCCCACTGTTGTGAGTGAAAGAAGTTTTCTTATTCAGGATTGCCTTAGATCCATTTTCGATTTGCAATCTGTGTCTGGAATTCCTAACTGTGTCCTTTTGTTTTTGGCTCCTTCTAAATCTCTTTCCAGAACATCTTTTTCTAATCATCCTGGTTCAGATTCTATGCTTCAGAGTCTATATAATGGTAACATTGAATCTCACAGAGAAAATATCCTTTGGTTAGGAAACACAGTATCCTTGATTGTTGATATACAGCCTTGCAAGCCAATAAAACTGGCACTTGAGGCACAGCATTACGTATGTGCCGGATGTCACAGACACTTTGATTATAGGAAAAGCTTGATGTCTGATTTTGTACAAACCCTTGGGTGGGGTAAGCCTCGTGTGTGTGAGTACACGGGCCAGTTGTTCTGCTTTTCTTGCCATACAAATGAGACTGCAGTTTTGCCGTCAAGAGTTTTGCACAATTGGGATTTTGCTCTATATCCCGTTTCACAGTTGGCTAAAGCGTACCTGGAATCCATTTATGAACAGGTATATTTTGGTCTTGATTTATCTGTTTCTACGTTATGTGCCTTTTCACTTTTTGTCTACTGAAAATAATCTATGTTATGCTTGCAGCCCATGTTGTGTGTCACTGCAGTGAACCCTTTGCTGTTCTTAAAGGTTCCTGCCTTATTCCATCTCATGAATATGAGGAAAAAAATAGCATCCATGGTTCATTATGTTCGATGTCCATTTCGAAGATCTATCCAAACAGGCTTGGGTTTTCGTAGGTACCTTCTCAAAAGTAGTGAATTTTTTGCACTTCGGGACCTGGTTGATCTTTCAAAAGGGCCATTTGCTGGTGAGTTTTTTTTTTTTTTATCAAGTTTGACAGCTTAGCATTTTGAGATGTCTTGTTTTTTATCCTATCAAGCTTATGACTAAAAATTAGTTTGTTTTTTGGTCTTTGAATTTTGTTTTTGTCTGGTGACAGCTCTACCTGTGATGATGGACAACATTTCAAGAAAAATACTCGACCACATCACACAGCAGTGTCTTGTATGCTGTGATGTAGGCATTATGTGTGGCTCACGACGAGCCTGTGAAGATCCTTCTTCGCTTATTTTCCCTTTTCAGGTTTGTATTTTCCAGAATGCTACTTCTTGTTGCAGTTAACTATCCTGACCAGACATTGACGACCTTGAAATTGATAACCAGGAAGACGAAATACAGAGATGTAAATTCTGTAAGTCGGCCTTTCATAAGCCCTGCTGCATGAAGCTCATGAGCTGCCCATGCGGAAAGCCATTAGATGGGAGAGTGCTCCCAGTTCCAGTAGAACAGGTGAAGCGCATAAGTACAAATGAGCCGATAGTGGACTCGATGCTCGTAGCAAGAACAGAGAATTCTGAATCTGTCGTGGGGTATTTTTCTGAGATGTTTTCCAAGGCCAAGAGTGAAATGACTGGGGAGAACAGGGACAGAAATCCTGCTATCCTAATGGGTTCGATGCCGAGCACTTCTTTGTAGACATCTACTACCTTGTTGTACCATTGAAAAAAAAAACCCGATGTTGGTAACGCGACTGTAATTTTTTGTGTGAAGAGTCTCAATTGAGGCACCTGCATAATATTTAGTGTGAATAAAATTGGTTAATGCCCGATTGGACATTTGGAAGCACAAAAACTTGTCTGAAGATGGCGGATTTATATTTATTATCATCGAAATTTTGACATGCAGTCAAGCACATTTGAGGGTTCTAATGGTGGTAGTAAGATACAAAGCAACAAAACAACACGATAAAGTAACCGGAAGAAGTACACAGAAACCAGACATTATAATTCTTGGGAGTCAGGTTCTGGGGCTCACTCACGAGAGCCTATAAAAAATAGATTTGACAATGAACGGTGCCTAGCACTCCAGTTTTGCCTGCCCAGGTAGGATTAAAAATGAACTGGAATGTGGCTGCAACTGCTTGTCTGTGCATGCCAGGTTTATCTTATAATAACACCGGCAACTTTTGCACACTGCACATATATATATTACTACTATATGGTCTATTCCAACTAGCCTCACATTTTTGGATTATGACTGTGCACTTGGTTGGCTAGCTGACGTGAAGAGGTTGATTATATGGGACTTCTTACCATTATACTTCATTCATCTGGTTGTATCACACAGCACAATTCTTGCTTTTTTTCAATGTCTTGATGATGGAGATAGCGTGGGATAAGCAGATGGTAGACATCATATAGCAAAGATGGATTTCCTGCTCTGGGGCCAGCAACTCATTTCTGCAAGCAATGGAGTTCAAATCACTTTAAATATGTTGTATATGCTATTCATTTGAGCTTACTCCTCCTATTATTATCCAGAACTACATTGCATACCCCAACATTATCAAGGTGATAATCTTTATCTATAGTTAATTTTAATTGTATCCTTTATATCCAATGTAGATATTTCTATATCAATTTAAAGGAAAATTTTATCTATGTATTAAGATCAGTTGACTGCTATTATATATATGAATTTTACAAAATTATTCTGGTTGACAAATTGTCTTTATAATCTAACTAATGGATTATATCAATTTGACTTAAAATATCTGTACTTTCCTTGGCATTATATTTTTACCATAAATAAATACCACAATCATATTTCTCAAAATAAAAAATAAAAATGGTAGGTCCTACGAGAAGGGTCCCAAATCATACTCCGCTGCCTTGTCAGGTATGAGAAGGTTCTCACTCCCTCTCTCTCCCAGCTCCTCCCCCATGCCGGCACCGGCCGTGGCCGCCGCTGCCGCCGTGGCCGCCGTCTGCCTTCTTCACATGGCGTCCTCTTCCCTTGTCGGTGAGCTGCTTCTTCTTTCTCTCTTCGTTGCAATGCTGGGGAGTGGGAAAAAGACTGCTCCCGACGCAGAGCGTGTTCTTCTTTTTGGTTCTTTGTTTCTTGTTCTTGTTCTTGTTCTTCTTTTTTTGCCATATTTTGGCTGTTTTGGTTGAAAGGATGAGACTTTGAGAGTGGTTTTCTGTTTTTTGTTTAAGTTGGGTTGTGCTGTTCTTTTCATGTCTCGTGGTTAATGTGGGTCGTTTGTTTGTTTCCGGCGTGGTGTTACGATCCTTTGTTGTTTGATTGTTTGCTGGGGCAGTGTTTGCGAAATCTTCTTGCGGGCCGAGTGATTGGGAGGTATTACTCAGTCTGTCAATTGTTCATATGAAGCTTCAATTCCTTTTTAAACTCTATTGCGAGGCCACTTTGAAGCTGCTTGGTGCAATATTTGGGCGTTTACGTCGTATGGAAAAATGCCGACTAGTGAGGAGCAATGTTTCGCATTGTGTGCTTGTTAATCATGGTTTTTTTTTTTTGTGTGTGCTTGTTAGTTGTTTTGTTTGAAGTTGCTTGGAGCTGCATTTTCTTGATACACGATCTAAAAGTCAGTGTTATGGCAGTTAAGTTTTACTTTCGCCTCGTTTTCCATGGGGATATTTTCTTCACTTCACTTGCATTACTGATTTATTACCTTCCTTTATAGCTGCTGCTTATAATTTGAAGGCTTGCTGTTCTTGATTTTGCATGAGACGTTCCTTAGTGGTATTCTGGTGTTTATGCTCCTTCCTGCCCACTTTCTTTTTGCAATAAGCTGTTTGAGCCTGCAATTAACTGATTCTGATTTGATTTGGCAGAGTGCCCATTGGACTTGAGTGGACCAAACTTCACTTTGGTGGCTTCGATGTGTTCTAAGGAATCAAACCGTGGGATGTGTTGCAGATATATAAATGCTTATATTGCGGTTGCTGTTTCTGCCTATGCAAATGTCACAGGGAATCTTGGTGTGCCTTCTGATTTATCGGATACTTGCCTCAAATCTGTCTCAGAAACCCTTAAATTCTCTGGAATTATGCCCAGTGCGACCAGATTTTGTGGTCTTGGAACAAAAATTCCCGTTGCATATCATTGCATAGGTAGAACTACTGTTACTCAAATGGTGCAATCTCCAAAATTTGGAGATGTTTCCAGAAGTTGTGAAATTCCACCTCCTTCCCAGGAGACTTGCAGGCGGTGTTTAAATTCTGGTATATCGTATCTTCGTCATCTTATAGGAGGAGAAGACAATACCACACTCAATACCTGTCGAGATGCAACTTTTGTTGCTCTTACAAGTGGTCGGAATAATGATTCAACAATTGAAATGGCAGCTTGTTTCTTTGGAATTCAAGGCCTGACTTATCCAGGTACTGCTACATTATTATTGGGCATAATCTTGTTTCTACTTTTTTTACGTTTATGAACGTTCGTCAATACGTTGTTTTAGTTGTTGCTCATAAGTCATAATTTACTAATTTGAAACCATCTCCCCAGAAAATTACAGGTGGTGATTGTGAATACGTGTTTTTAGTAAATAAAATTTACTAGACTTAATTTTTGGTCATAGTTAACCACTGTACTGACTCTTATGTCTTCGTATTGACTTCTAGATAAGCCTTCTCCTAAGATTGCCCCTGAGGCTCCCCCAAGTTCTGTTGCTGCTCCTCCTCCAATACGAAATATAAACAATCTGCCATTGAAAGAGAATCAACACCCCCATCACTTGACGTTGATCCCTGCTATTGGGATCTCTGTTACCGGAGCTTCTCTTTTGTTATTGTTCCTCTTGATATTTCTTATACGCAGGAAGAGCAAGGAACTGGATGGGTCTGCCAATTTGAGTGGGAAATCATGGAAATCCTATCCCTCACGGGCAAATCAATTGGAAGAAGGTCGGTGTTTGGTGTTACACAAAACCCCTATAAGATGTTCTTTGAGACTTGAACCAGAACTATGCATAAAAAGGCTAAATTACATAAAATGATCTAACTTTTCTGGATGTTGGCCGGGTTTGATATTATCATGTTTGTGTATTATGTATAACCATTCTAGTGTAAATCATTACAATGCAGGTCCATCTTCCATGTTCAGAAGATTCAGTTACAAAGAAACTAAAAAAGCTACCGGGAATTTTAGTACTGTTCTAGGGAAGGGTGGATCGGGGACAGTTTATAAAGCGCAATTTGGTGATGGATTTGTAGCAGCCGTAAAAAGAATTAATAAGGTTTCTGGGCAAGGAGATGATGAGTTCTGCAGGGAGTTGGAGCTTCTTGGCAGACTTCATCATCGTCATCTTGTTTGTCTCAGGGGCTTTTGTATTGAGAAACATGAAAGGTTAATTTTTTTTACTCATTTTTTGTATAGGTTTTGTATGTCATGGATGCTAAAGGTCATTTGTAAATGATCTGAAAGGACCATTTTGATCTTTGTTTCAGGTTTTTGATGTATGAATTCATGGAAAATGGAAGCCTTAAAGATCGCCTTCATTGTATTGTCTTTCTAACCAATTACCATGCTTAATATTAGCTTTCTAATTCAACCATCTCAGCTGTTATTTCTTTTCCTGGCAGCATCTGAAGAAACACCGATTAGTTGGAGCATTAGAATTCAAATTGCTATTGATGTGGCCAATGCCCTGGTATGTTGTCATTATTGAAATTCAACCAGAAAATTCATAAACTTGCGGCATTGACTCTGGGTCTGCCCTCTCGAAGAGTATTTTTTCTTCTTCTTTAATTTGTTGTTGAACCCGTAAATTTGTCATTGATGCATGCAGGAGTATCTTCATTTCTACTGCGATCCTCCTCTATGTCACAGGGATGTTAAATCTAGCAATATTTTATTGGATGAGAATTATGTGGCAAAGGTGCTTAATCTTATTAAGCCACCGGTGCTCTTTTACGAGTTTGAATATTTGTATCAGCACAAGACTTATTTTTTCTTTTCAAATGGTGCAGGTGGCAGATTTTGGCCTTGCACATGCTTCGAGAACTGGTGCAATTTGTTTTGAGCCAGTTAATACTGATATCAGAGGAACTCCAGGTAATTTTCAAATGAATGCAGTGAAATATTATGTAAACGCGAAGTAGATTAAATGGGTCTTGTGTATCAAGCAAATAAATAATGAGAAATGAAGGGCATTTTCTGGCAAAATTTCATTAAAATTACAATTAAAAATTGGCTTCTTTTAAGGAAGGGATGGTTTACAGAGATCGTCTTTAATTTAGGAATATGTTATACCAAAGATTTGGGACAAGGTGAATTTCTAGCCAAGAATAAAGAAAACTAGGCTGACCACATTCTTATGCTATTCTAAGTTTTATAAATGTCTCAGGTAGGCATTATACTTGTTATAAATAGCGATAAAAAAAGTGTGTAGATGGTAGATATGCAATGTGAATAGAATATCGTGTAACAATCATTATGTGGTTAATCTTGGTCTTGTGTTCTTTTATAGGCTATATGGATCCTGAATATGTTGTGACCCAGGAGCTGACTGAGAAGAGTGATGTTTACAGTTATGGGGTCTTGTTGTTAGAACTAATTACAGCAAAGAAAGCTATCCATGAAAATAAAAATCTTGTTGAATGGTCTCAGAAGTTCATGGTGACAGAATCACGAATCCATGAGTTGGTAGATCCTGCTATTCGAGATTCTTATGACTTTGAACAACTTCAAACGGTTGCCAAGATTATAAGGTGGTGCACTCGAAGAGAGGGGAGAGCTAGACCATCAATGAAGCAGGTTCTAAGGTTGCTTCAAGAGAAGTTGGACCCAGAAAACAGTGGTTTTATAGAAGCTTTGGAAGAAGAAGAGGATGACTTGAATAAAGGCAGAACTCAGAAAGGCGACTCAACGTTCCATAGTGGTGATGCGAGAGGTTTTCTTTCTTCCTCAAGTACATCAAGGTCCTATTGCAGCAGGACATTTTTACTTGAAACTGGCTCACCATGATGTTTGATCTTTTCTTTGATATGGAACCCAGGATGGTGGTAGTATTTTTTTGGATATAGGAAAACCTGCCAGCAGATATGATATCTGTTCATCTGATGCTGGAACTAGTTTTGATTTATTACATACTTTCCAACTTGCCAATTAACAACATATTGATGTGTATATTTATCTCTTTTTTGCCGGGAAAGGATTTGGAGTAGCATTTAATAAAAGAAACTTATTTGACATTATTTTATTGATTAAATTACTAGACTAACCATTTTGCAACATGTAACGCTGCTTTAGTAAATTCTTTCCCAAGAACACACGACACATCGATTTTTTAAATATATATGTTTTTTGTATAAAATAAATTGTATAATATTATTTTATCTTATTAATTATTAATTAAATTGTGGGCTGGTTTATAACGTGCAAGTTTATTATTGTAAATAAATTATAACCTTGCAATATTTTGTTTATTTGGCTTTTTCTTTCACGTACGTGTCGGAAGGGAGGTGCCGTAGAAGGAAAGCTTGAAAACGTACCTACATGCACGCAGGCAGCAGCCCTGCGTCATTCTTCCCACCTCCTCACTCTTCACTGCTCTGTCGCTTCTCTTCTCTTCTCTTCTCGCCGCCCTCATTTCCACCTTCTTCGTCTGATCCTTCGGCTTTGGTAAGAAAAAAAAGCTGCTTGCTCATTATTTTGAACGTTACTAGCATATATAATACTGTATGCATACTTGCATGTTATTATTATTGTGGCTTTGATCAGGTGATCTTCTCCCCCTTGACGTGGTTTGCAGCTGTGGTTGTTTCGTTTCGTGTAGAGAGAGGTTGTGGTGGCTAGTGGCTTTATTTTTCGCTCGTTGGGATGGATGATGTCAAGAAACTATTTGCTGGTGTTGGAGATCAAGAATGTCTTCACGAGTATTTGTTGTCTCTGTTGTAATGAATCTCTTGATATTCATCTTTGCTGATTGTATCTTTTATGAACTGATTGGAAGAACTTCCTGTCTGGCCTTGTAATATTCCCTAAAATGTTGAAATATTGGGGGGGTTTTTCTTTAACGAGGCAAATGTTTCTTATTGACAGGGTAACACTAAGCCCTTTTCCTTTTTGCTGGTCATTTTTCTCATACAAGTGATGCATTAGAATGTAATTGTTCCATCATCCTCCCTGTATTGCAAAGGCCTGCCATTTTAATGCTTTTGTTTTTGTTTTTCGTATAGTTGAATGCAACATTTCTTTCTTCTTCTTATTCTTCTTTTTCTGATACTAGATACTCGGGTTTATGCTAGGTTCTTTTTTGTAAAGCTTGAGTGGGGATTTTTGTGACCAGAATGCAACCACAATCCAAAAAAAAAGAACATATTATTGTAAAAGATTTGCTAATAATAACGATAATAACGATAACAATAATAATAATAATAATAATAATAACAATAATAACATAATATAATAAGAACAATACGAATAATAATAAAGAAGGTTGAAGACTTAATAAATGGGAAAATAATCTGCTAAAAATGTTAGTCATAAAACCCACTAGATGACTAGAAAAGCATAATACGAATGATAATAAAGAAGGTTGAAGACTTAATTGATGGGAAAATAATCTGCTAAAAATGTTAGTCGTAAAACCCAATAGATGACTAGAAAATCATATATATATATATATATATAAGGGAACCATTTATTTTTTTAAAATAATAAAATTATCATAAAAACATTTGGTAATTTGGTTAAAATTAATTAATTAGGCCTTATTAGCAGTAAGATCTTTGAACAGATTAGATTAGTACTTGAATAGATAGACGGGTTTCTTTAGGAAGAACCCGTCTATTTGAGATACAGTGCCGAAAATTTGATATATCAGTTACTAATATTGGTTCGAAGTCTTTAATTTGCTGGGCTCATGGCATGTTTACAAAGAGTCCAAAATCTTTGTCATGGCGCGCTTGCCCTCCCTGGGTGTCATGCATTTACGTGGGACTGGGTCTTCTGGGCGTTGAACAATTGCCGTCGGTTTGGGGACTTCCATTATGGTAAAATGATCCACTGCCTGAGATACATGCGTTTCCAATAATTTGATGTCGATATATTCTGATTTCATGTCCCCCGAGGATGCCCACCAAGTGCTGAGTGACATGCTTATCAGAAATGTGGTCTCTTGGACTACGTTGATTTCTTCTTATTCACGTTCGGAAGAACACTTTGCAGCTTTCAGTATCTAAAAGGAGGTGCTAGAAGCTGAGCAGGTAGTGCCCAAGAACGGCTTCTTTTTGTCTGCTGCTCTTAAGGCATTTCACTGGCTCAGAGGATTGAGGTGGGTAAATCAATCCATCATTACATTGTTGTTTCCAACCTGCAATCTAATACTATCTTACTGAATAGTCTTCTTGACATGTATGTTAATTGTGGTAGTCTCACAAATGCAAAGTTAGTTTTTGACGCAATGTTAAACCGAAAGGTCACTTCATGGAAAACAACAATTGCTGGCTATTGTAAAGTTGGTGGGGTGGAGGAGGCTTTAAAATTTTTTTATCAAATGTCTATTCGGGATATTGTCACTTGGAACAGCATTATTGCTGGTTTAGTTGGCAAGGAGGATCTTCGAACCTTCTATTTTGTTGGTGTGATGCATAGAGAAGGTTTCAAACTTGATGAATTTACCTTCCCCTGCATTCCGAATTATTGTTGCAATGTTAATTCTGTAATGATAGGAAGGCAAATACATGCATACATGGTAAAACTGAAGATGTTGCTGTCTTTTGCAGGATCTGCACTTGTGAATATGTATTCAAGGTGTTCTGAACTTAAAGAAGCTGAGAATGTCTTTTGTACCTTTATAAGACTAGACGAAACTCCTCGTGCCAAGATGTTACTTTGGAATTCAATGATTTCAGCATATGTGCACAACAGCCGAAGTGTCCCTGCTCTTAGTCTGGTTTGTCAGGCCCATGCTTCTGGTTTGCCACTGGATTCATATACTTTTGGAAGCATTTTAAAGGCTGTTATCAACATTTCTAGTTTAAGACGAGGGATGCAAATTCATGGATTAGTTATCACCACAGGATGTAGTCTGAATTTTGTGGTGGGAACTGTGCTTCTAAGCTTTTATGTGAAGTGTGGAGAATCCAAAGATGCATTGAGAGTGCTTTCAGGCCTGTCTAACAAGGATGAGATGGCATGGGCTTGTCTAATTTGGGGTTGTGTTGAACTAGGATCATATCATTTAGCAATATCCCTATTTAAGAAAATGGTCATTTTGAAAGTTGAATTTGATCCCTTTGTTATCCCGAGTGTGCTCAAAGCTTGTTCCTGTTTGGTAGTGATTGAAAGTGGCAAACAGCTGCATGGTTTTTGTATAAAAGAAGGCAATATGCTGGAAGAAGTCATTATTACGTCTCTAATAGACATGTATTCAAAATGCGGCGACATTGAGGATAGTCTCAAGCTATTTCAAGGTATTGACAAAAAGGATCAGTTTGTTGGACAAGTATAATAGTTGGAGTGGAAGAGCACAAGATGCCATTGAATGTCTTTTAAAGATGTTGAAGTTGGGAAAGAAGCCCAAATCAGTTACTTTTTTTGGTGCTTTTTATGCTTGCCGACATGCAGGCTTTGTTAAGGAAGCGCGTGAAATTTTTAGACTGGTGAGAACAGAATGTGTTGGATTTACAGCAAGAACACTATTCTTGCATGAATGATCTACTTGGGCGCCGGTCATTTTGAAGAGGTTGCTTATTGAAATGACATGTAAACCTGATCAGCCCATATGGGTTTCCTTATTAGGTGCCTGTGCCATTCATAAAGATGTTAATCGTGCTAAGAGGATTCCCGAACATCTGCTAACATTGACATCCAATAATATTTCTGTGCTCGTGGAAGTATCGAATGTCGATGCTTGCTTAGGTTTGTGGGATAGTTCAGCAAAAATAAGAGAACTGATTTGGGAAAGAGGATTAAAGGATGCAGGAAGAAGCCGGATCCAAGTGAATAAATGAGAGAAGAGATTCGATTGCGATTGGTAAAGATCATATTTTGGCCGTGAGGGGGCAGAGACAACTAGAACAGGCAAATGGGATGATGTTTTGATATTGCCAAATTTCTACAATTACTGAAGCATTCCCACTTGCAGAATAGTGGAGTGGCTTCCCAAATATACCACCTGAATGTGCTCCGGAGGAGATGAAAATAACTGCAAGTGAAGATTATAGTGAAGTTGAAGCTTCCTTCATCAAGAAAGGGTTTATTATCAGAGGCCAATGAAGAGTAAAGCTCAACATCAACATATGCACGCTTATAAATAGAAAATAAACTTCAACCGAAAGACGAAGACAAAAAGCAACTACGGATCGTAAGATCCTACTTTCTTTCGATTGATGTTTATTTTCTATTTATTTACAAGTGTGTGCCTATGTTGATGTCGAGTTGTACTTTTCATTGGCCTTTGATAATAAAACCTTTTCTTATTTGATGACAATCAATATCCAAAGTGAACATCAGTCTAAATCTTGAAATTATTTACCAAAGACTATACATGTTTACCGCCTTAAAGGTCCTCTTATAACTACGTACACCACAGCAAAATATAGCGAGATGGGCAAATCTCCAATCCTTCCATGAAAGATATGGTTACATTGACATTCTATTACATATCAGTGACTGCACACCAAGTCCACCGACAAAATTCTGGAGGAGTCAAGCCAGGAGTCCTCTCTTTTTGCCCCAGACTACGGCTATGAAGTATAGTACAAGGCAACCGGCAACAACTCCTGCAGTGGCCTCCCAAAACGTTGTGGGGTTGACATCCTCCCCAAAGAGTTCAATATGGATGTTCATTCCAAAGAGTCCCACCACAACGATGCCGGCGCTTAGAATCAAGGTTGCTGTACTGAGCATCACTCCCATTTGAAGGAGTTGATTCTGTTTGTCGTCCAGCATTATGTTAATATAGTCTTCAGTGTCATCGACATATTCTCTCATCTGCAAATTTAACAGGGAATTAACTTCATATGCCAGTTTTAAATCAATTGCAAAGTATTAAACAGCTGGAAAAGATGTTTCCTCCGACCCTTGAGAACCCACGACAGTAAACAAGATGCTTTTCGATGCAACGAAGTGCGATAGGCATGGTGATCAGAAGGGAAACAGAGGAAGGGCAGTCTATACAACTATATGCCTATGTTATTCCTCGCGGCTGGAAATTATTAGAAATAGACATGACGAATGGACTCACAGTTGCTAACTTGTTCAAGGTGCCTTCTATCTGCACAAAATAGGCTTCCAAGAGCATCTCCAGCTCCTCAATATTAGGTTTATAACTTACACTATCGCTCATGCTTCTGAATCTGCTCCTGTTATCTTCATACCTGCCGAAACGACCATTTCGATTGTAGCAATGCCATGAACAAGAGGCTTTACAATGCTAAAAAGCCCCAACGGCATACATAACCCCTCCAAAATATGGAGGCCCTTACGCAAGCAAAGGTAAAAACTCAACAAAAATGAACAATTTGTGAGCATCTGTTAAATTTTAATATAATAAATATTCACCGGTTTCACCTATGAAAGCATATTTTTTTCCTGACTAATTAATCAATCTATAAAGTGAAACATAAATGCTGAACGAAGTTTAACATTGATTAACAGGACGACGATAAACCCGGTCATTCTCAAAACACTACAAAGCACTTCACCTTTCGTCATCTGATTCAAATTTGTCGTCATCGTTTTCTCCTTTTGAGATAGTTTCTTCTAGTTGTTCATCAAGCTTGTCCGTTAGATACATTTCAGCCATGTCCATATCGTCATCCAGTAAATGTTCAAGTTCATCTCTCACCTATCAGCAAAAATATGCCATGTCATACAATCATGTGTTAAGGCAACAAAGAAACGTTTGACACAGAAACTCGGGCAGGAAATGATTTGCCGCCAGGAAACTTTTCCAATTCTATAATTTTAATTAATTACATCTCTTCATACCATCTGCGTAAAATGAATATCAGTATCTCCTTTCATTTAGTTTAAATAGCATAAAAGACGGCCAAAAAAAAATTACATACTAGTAAGTACGACACAATTTATGCAAGGCTTCCCTATGCCAAGGTGAAGAAAAGAAAGCTTGTATACCTTCTTCCGTTATTCAAGGTTGTGGATTGGCCCTAAATCCTTCTCATGCAGAACTCCTGGGTTTTATGCTACTAATTCTAAACTTACACCTCTTCCCAGGAGGCACTCACACTATCATCCTTATCGACTGCCTTCCTATAGTCCAAGCTATTTCTGGAAATGAAGTAACTCATTTAGATGCTTCCATTACCCCTTTATGTATGCATATTAAGTTGTTAGTTAGTAATTTGCCTATTGAGCTTAAATGGATCTCTAGATCAGAGAACCATGTTGCTCACACCTTTGCCAAACATGCAGGCAATCTTGTTGTGTCCCTTGTATCCTTTTGTTTTTAATCTAAGTTTCTTTTCTCTCTCAAAAAAAAAAAAACAAAAACAAAAAACAAAAAACAAAAAGAAAAAGAAAAGAAAGCTTGTTTATACCTTCTGAGCACGACCAGAGATTGCAACGAGACGACTCTTTATCTGCCGGACACGCTCAAGATTAAGGGTGCTGATTTTCGACGTTAATTCATCCAAAGCAGGATAAGCTTCTTTTTCCAGAGCCACTGTCTAGAAGTGAAGAGGAAAGAAATCCAAATCAAAACTACAGAAGCTGAGCAAACATATTGCATAGTAGTTAGAAACAAACTTGATTAACAAACTCAGACCAATAAACCAAAATAAAAAATTTTCCGATTACAAATTTGCTTATTCGGCATACTATATTTTCACAGCCAAAGAACAGTACCTCGGTTTCAAGGCATCTACAAGCAGATTCAAGACAAACTTCAAGCACTCTGAACTCAAAAGGCAGAGACTTTGGACCCAGAGCTTTTGGCATATCTGGTACATGTTGAAGTCCATCTTCATCCTCATTTCTGATTGGACTTTGATTCGTACCTGTATCAGATGGACTAGGAGTATTTGAAGTCGACGCCCACATACCCTTGTTCATGGCTCCTGTCATGCTGTAATCAGCGTCTGCACCCTAAGTTGCCCATTACAAAAAAGAGATACAAGTAAACGAGCCGTAAAAGCATAAGAACAGTTTGGATCTTCATTATATCCTCCTGGAATTTATGACTGCCAAATATTATGATTCTACAAAGTGCCTAGAGGAACTCCAAATGTTAGTTTGTCAAGAACATCGCCACGATCACTTTTACACAAGGACATACCATATTAGTACCTCCCACAAACAACTTATAAAGCATTAATAAAGGATCATGAAAAGAGTATAAGCAAACATAATTCAAGATAGCATCAAATTTTTTAAGGGCCTAAGTCAATGTTGCTAAACAATACTACAAGAAAAAGTTAAACAATTTCTTCCCCACTGTTTAATATTGTAATTAGAATTAGTTATGCAGTAAAATTCCCAAAAATGAAGTTTTCTCTCTTTTGTCTCAAATAAATCAACAGAGTCAATCAATCAATCGCTTTCAAGCGGTTGGATTGGAACTGCACATCATTGAAATCAATGATCAGGGAATCACAATTTTTTTCTACAGCAAACGTAAAAAAATGCATCTGATTTCCTACAAATTCAAACGCGAGTAACATCATAATCATACTGCTTATGTGACAACAAATCAAAAACCATGTATCTTCGATTGAATCCGGTACGCATGATGCGAAGAAGAACCAACCGAACCTGTTGAGAAGGGGCGGCGACGGCGGCGGCGGCGTGGTAGAAGTTGGAGAGTCGGCGTTGGAGCTCGTCGACGAACTCCGCGACGGTGAGGTCGCGGGGATTGAGCACGAGCGCCTCGGTGGCGGTGATGATGGTTTTGATGTGCTCGAGCTTGACGACGATGGCCTTCTCGCGGCCGAGCACCGTCGAAGGGTACGACAACATCGGGTCCAGGATCCGGAGGTCGCGGCCGGGGAGCCCCGTCCGGCGCATGATGGCGTGCTTCCCGAAATTCTCGAGGTGCGACACCCCCGTCTCCGACACCACCAGCCACGGCCTCGTCCCCGCCGCCTTCCGCCGCGTCTGCGCCGCCGCCGCAGCCGGGGGCGGCGACGGAGCGACGGAGCCCGGCTTGTACTGCTCCATGCCGGCGGAGAAGGCGGCGATCGGAGAAGGTCAACGAATGGAATAGAATGATGGGGAGCGGAAAGGGTGGTCCGCAGCTGCGGCGAAAAACGCGGCGAGGGAATTGGAGGTTCTCGCCGAAGGTGGTGGGAAAGGCCGGAAGGTCGTTACTTGTCGGGTCCACTTGCTCTGGTTTTTGATTCGGTGGGGCATAGGGATCGTGGGACCCACTTGAAGGGGCGGGCGAATTAGGGCCGGCCGTAATCGCAGCTTAATTCATACTTTATTCTATAAACTGTTAATACTATCTCTCAAGTTGCCGATTGAGCCACATCATTAGCATATCAAAACTTTGTATTTTTCATCAACCATGATTATCGATTAGATCATGGGGTTCCATTATTTGGACAAATTTCTCATAATTTGATATAATTGCCCTCAAATTTATTTTTGCATGCAAACATGGATGTCGAATCTAGCCAAGAAAGTATAAGCCCATTCTCCCTTTATTCGGGTTTGAATCAAACTTTGATTTAAGATTTTAGGTTTGTTTTTGGCTTGCTATTGTTAGCCTTCAATTTTGAGCGGAGCTTATATTACGTACGTTTGAGGTTGAATTAACCTCGAGAGCAAGCGCTTTTTTATTTTAATTTGAGGAGAATTTCAAGCCTAATCGAGTCTTATTGATAGGGTAAAACTAGTTCCCACATATAATTATGTTACTAGTTTTCCCCACTAGCCTATTAATTAATTTCTTAAAACTAGCTGCTTGGATTTAGTTTTTGACCGGTTGTGAGGTTCTTTCAGTCAATAATTAAAAATTATTGCGGGGGCATATTTACAATGAGACTCTGATTACTTGACAAAGAATATTAAATTATTCATAGCTAAGTGTCCAGCAGCACTCTTTTATGATTACTTTATGATTGAATAAAGTAATCATACTTGTCATCTACGTTGACTTTACGCACAGACAACATACAAGATCATCCTGGGTTACAGACAACATACTATAGTTAAATGCCTCCGAAAATGATGCATGGCAACCTTGCACAAGCGAAGGGGTGATCCACACATGAAAATCAAGATAATCTGAAAGCTATTTTCTTCAAGAGTTCATCCCACAAGCATTTAGATCGGTACATTGTGTGGCCTGCAAAAAACCACTTGCTATATATTACCCCAAATCTGCCCATGATTTTGCCCGTCAAGAACCTATCTAGATAACAGAGCATGCTGTGCCAATTTTGATAGACAGATGTACATGTTAAGAGCATGAATCCAAACCATGATTCTGATCTTCTACTCAAGTAGAACGAACACCAACCCAATCTCGACTCGAATACAATACGTCTTATTCATCACAGACACTATTTATCTTCAAAACATCTTTTTTGATATAAATGTGAGTCATGGGATCTGGCGTAAATACAGAAGAAGAGTAAAAGGATCAGTCTACGCACAAGAGAGCAAATTTCTTCTCCAATCAACGTAGTTTTAACTTAAGCTGTTGGGTCGCTGCGAACTTTCTCCATTATCTAGTAAAAGAAGATGATATCCCACAAAGTTGAAGAAGACTGCTGATGGATGATCAAGGCATGGGTGGGGTGGGAAAGAGAAGAGTCTCGGATGATTTTCTTTTTAATATATGTTATGAACCAATCCTTCTCTCCCCCTTCCACCCATGCCAAGAACATACCTCAGTACTACGTATTAGCAAGCCTACTTCCTCCTTGCCATTCTCATGTCATCTTTTAAAACTTATCTCGGGCTTTGCTCATCGACCATGCCAATGTAGCGGTTTAGGATTGGAATATAGAATGCATGAAACGCCACGGAAACGACGACTCCCGGCCACTTTATTCCAGCAGACAAGCAAAGGCCACAAGCTTATATGTTAAAAAAATATCGTCGAGGCATATAGTCTAACAGAAATTGGGATGACCTACAGGAGTCCTATCACCTTAATTTATTAGGTTCGCTTTTAAAGAAACTAAATTTATTGGAATAAATTATGATTGAATGGTGTCTTCATACGTCATTCTTAATTGAAGTGTGGCTTTTATATAATAACTTAACTAGCCCCGGTAGAGATCTGTGATTAAATTTAAAAAATTGGGTTCAGTTTCGAAAAAGACTCGTAACTTTTTTTAGATTATGACTAGATCTGTGGCTGCTATACTTTTCCAGACAAATTGCTTTGAAAAAAAACTAAATTTTTTAATATAAAAAAATACACTACTCATTCGATCAAGATAAATTATGCAAACATAATATATAACTTGACATTTCCTAACCTTAGATTTTAAGTAGGCATGTCCATGAATGCTGTATGAGATGATTTCCGATTTTTGCCATCTAAACCTACCATTTTGCTCTGTGAATCCCACAATTATGAATTGTTTGAGCTTCATGAGCCACGTTTGCGAGTTTTGGAGAACAGACGATCTGCCATTTTTTGGCGTTTTCTCTTGTTCACTGCTTGTGGCAGCGTCATTTTTTCTTATCTCTCTACCACCAAATTTTGCTTGTCTGCTAGGGTATCTGATCTTCAGAGAAATAAGACGAGAAACTTTGCGAATCCCACACCATTTCTCTAGTGCACGAGAAATATCATAGCGCCCTACAGGACAATCACAGAAGAGATTTAAACAAATGAACTCGATTTACATGCAAGGAATATATAAGAGCAGTTGAACCATGCCTGCTCTTTCAAGGTTTTTCTAATTGGCATGTAGGCAAGATCCATCCCCCGACTCCTTTGGAACCTAGTTATCCACTCACACAAAAATTATCCCATGAAGTTAGGCATCATAGTGTAACAAATGGAACCTTTTCATTAGGTTAAAAAAAAAAGATTCATTTGGCTTAATGAGGTATGCTGGTAATTACCTCTTCTTGCAAATTATTGAGGTCGTCCCAATAGCCCTTCGGTTTCCGGTGCTTATAAGCAAGGGGGGAAAAGTTCATCAAGGAAGCAATCTTTCTAAAGCCACCCATGCGCTCAATGTCCACTCTTCCATGCATACGAAGTTGCTTTCTCATTGGCATAAATCCTTCCTGCCTATTTTCTGACAACTTTGAGAGCTCTTGCTTCAGAATCTCAATGTCCCTCTGCAAATCTGGAACTCTTGGTCTTTGTTTTGGTGTCTTATGGTCACTAAATTGATCACGTTAATCAGAAGCTTCACTCAATACGTGGTTTGCTTCCTCATCAGAACCGATGATCTCTTCAATAGGATCTTTCGAGCTGCTGCTTGATTCCATGATTCCTCTTCTTTCAATGAAGTCACGAATAGCACTTAAGTTGGATGGGAGATCCTCATATATGACCTGAAATAGATATAAGAACATTAGTTTCATAAAAAAAAAAAAAAAGGAAACAGCAAAAATGATGAATATATTTCTAGTATGAAATTTGCATACCTCTTCAAAATTGGCTTCTGAAAGAAAAGAATTTTTTTGCATTTTTTATTCAACAACATATTCAACAGTGTATGCTGATTACCCAGTTGCTCTAGGAGCCACTTCCCCTGAAATGAGTCGAAATCCCCTTCAACTTGCTCAAACCTTATTTCCTGTTCTATCTGTTCCCACAAATACAATACAATACAACACGTGCATGGATAACCGTGTACAAAAGGCCTTTGCAACCTTCCTGTATTCATTTTGTAAATGTATGAATTCCTTAACTTGCTCGAAGTGTACGTCATAACCATGTGAGTTACAGATTTTGTCATAAAAGAGAGGTATCATTTGCTATATCTTTATATCTCTTGTGAATATACCCAAAGAATTCATACTTTGTTATTCTCTCGGAATATAACTTTGTTAATAGCCAAATTGGGAACTATTCTGACAAGTGAAGGAATAAAACCAGTTATCATCAATTTTTGTTAGATATCAACCACATTTTAGGCTCCCAATAAAGAACAGATTATTGTGTATATCAATCAAACGAAAATGCAAGCTCAACATAGTTGCAATGTCAGAAAGATATAAAATTCCTAAGGTGATAATCAAGAAGAATCTACCTGACCATTTTCACTATTTTCAGGGGCGGCTTAGGACGAAATCAAGAAAATGTGCATCATAATAAAGTTTAAATTTGATAAATATCATAAATTAAGTTAATAGTGCTAAATGGCATTAATAAAATATTACAAAAAGTGACTAAGTTTTATGAAGCTTGAAAGAAGTCTTACCTAGGAAGAGCATCATAGGTAGTCAGGCCATTCTATACTTCACGAACTGGTGATTTTACAGTAATGCTAGCAACAACACACCGATGAACGCCACCGTTTTCCTTCATTCCAGAACTAGGTATTAATGAGATTTATTTGGTGTAGCAATTCAACAGAGCAGGTCAATAATAAGTTACCAATAGACCATCATATCTACGAAGATGCACTTCATCTACCATGCACGGCCTATCAAGATCACAGACTTTTCCAAAACCCCAATTCCTGTTAACTCCAACACATAAGTTTGCATAATTATCCTTCAACTCGGAGGAAATTGACTTTTCTTTCTCTGCTAAGGAGTTGGATAATTGACTGATATTACTAACACTCGGAGCACCAGAAGCTGAAGGTAAGGGAGCATCAAAAACTACTTTCAATATGGTCTCATTGGAGTTTCTCTCTGCTCTGTCAGCTACAGCAAGGAGATAAACAGGAAGGTCTGATCTGATTATCCGCTCCAAGAATATGGCGGGAAAACTGTATCTTGGAATCACATTCACTTCATAATACAGTATTGACGTACACAAACTGCAAAATTCATGAAGATCAGGAAGAACTTCACCTGTTAAAAAATAATATAGACAAACAGTGATGATTATATGGCGGCCGACATAGTGCATACAAACATTCTATGCCTAGGCTTGGGATGCGACCAAGTATAATTCTCATCTTAGAAGTGATATTTGATCTGTAACTGTGTAAACCACCAGGCGTGGGACATATTGGAATCTACAGCAGTAGATACTATAACAGAACAATGGAAAATATTAGATAATCGAGTTCCCTCTGCTTAAGCTCCTCACAAATGTACATCCCTGTTTGCATATTTTGAGCATATTGGTAGTAGATGGTAACTAAAGGCTAGAACAATTGTTTCCTGGTAATTATTCTACCACTGCTCCCCATTCTATTTTCTAGCTCAAGATATGGCTTATACGATTATTCATTTGTCATTCCCCACTAAAAATGACATAGCTGGAGCCAATAAAGAACTTTATCCGCATGCACAGGATTTGCAAGAATTAATCCCTTTGGCTTCAATGCATGCATATGTTTAAAAAGAGCATGCATAAAAACGAGAATCAAACTAGGCTTTAATCAATTGTGATGGAAAAATCAGATGTAAACTCTATGAACCAATTAAAACATTCAAGAGCACCATGCAAGAATACCGTTAAGACGGAGAACAGCAAAAAAATCCCAGTCCATCGCAAGTGAAACTCTACCTCAGACCAGCTCTGACGGACTACTTCCCTTCAAACTTTTTGAAATCCCCATCAACCATCGAGAAACGAAGCTCAAGCCCATTTTGTCTGCATCAACAGCAAACTTGGTTTCAAAGATCGCTAAAACAATTATACATCAACCCACAATATCAGAAGCTATGTAAAGTTTATAAAGACGAAGAAGGTAAAGAAAAAGTTAATGGGCAGACCGAAGAGTGGAACTCCTGCAGATTTAACACCACCCTAGCCTCAATATGCCAATACAACGCCCTCTGCTCCAACCACACCCGACCAGGATGCGGGCACGGAATCGTACCGCTGCACAAACAGCATCACCATCACCCATTCAACTATAACAAACACAAAATCTTTCGTTTTCGACTTGAGAGAAAAGGTAACAACTTTATCGTCCCCCACCTGCAAACCAGATTGGGGATGAAGTCGGCGAGCTGCTCGTAATCCGTCAGAACGCCCCACACCGTGTTGACGACGGCATCGACGAGCACCCAGGCCCGCACCCTCCACTCCCTCCATGACGCCACCTCCACCTCGCAATGCACCCTCTCCTGCTACTCCTCTCACTCCACCTCCTCCCCACTCGCCGCGCACCGGAAGATCTAGTTCCTCTACTTCACCCGGTGGTCCGCCGCCCGGAGGTAGGCCGAAACCAAACTCCCGCTCGTACGAGCGGCGCCGTCGCCGGCCGGACCTGATCCGGCGAGTCACCGGAAAGAAGGTGACGACGGCGCCGGAGGCGGAGAGGTGGCCCGCCCTGCATAGGATCATCGCTGTGCAACTACCCCCGAGAATTCCGGCCATAAGACGACGAGATATTTTTTTGCTTCCGAAGGAAGAAGACGAAGAAGCTCCGCCGGAGAATTAGGACTGTTAAGCACACTCCCGAAGCTTACACTCAATCTCCCTTCCGACGTGGCATCTTTGGATCGGAGGAAGGAGGATCCGACACGTCAGCAAGCGAGACCAGCATGGACGGTTAACGAGTGCCGCTTAATGCTCGACGGTAATTGGTGGCTGAGGATCTCTCGCGTCGTGGGCCCGAATATAATCCAATAAAAACACGACGCGTGGAGGAATTTGCAGAACGGTAATTTCGTTGAAAAGCGAGGGCGTGGGTTTAGAGTGGGCGAGTAGAACTCACGTTTTTTGACGACCCACGCGCCCTCCACGACGCCCATCGTCTTCCTCCGCCCCCAACTTCTCGGCCGTCGACAAAGTTCCCATTTTTACCCCGTCGGAGACCAGAATAGCCGGCAGGTTCCTCCGGCGAGAGGCGAAATCCGGCGTATTTACATGTGATTTTGGGTTTCGTTCTGCTTTTGCCGTTGCGGCGTCTCCTGTTTTGGGAGTGGAGTTGGGATGTTGGAAACTGGGGTTGGAGGTGGGCTTGGGGGATATGGCGTGATGGGGGGACGGGATTGAGGGGTTTGGACCACGGCATAGTGGTGAGATCCTTGATGGTTTTTATTTTTTTTTTATTTTTGATGGGTTTGGTTTGGCTTGTTTTGGGTGTAAAGTTCGGTTGTTTCTTAGTAGGGTTTAAGTTTGAGCTGTTTTCTTTCGTCGGTGGTTGATTTGGGCGGATTGACGTGCTGCGTGTGATTCTCATTTTTGTGTTGTGGGGTTGCAGCTTTATGTTTATTAGCATAGTGTTTATATTGCGCGTTTAACTTGGTGTTGAAATTGTTAATGCAATCGTGTTTTTGATCTTTAATGTTGAATTGAGAATTTTGGTTTTGGTAATGTTTGTATCTACTGGTAAGTTATGGTTCTGTTGTGTGCTTATATTGTTTCTGACTAATTAGCATTGTGTTTAATTGCGTGCTTAACTTGATATATGGAAATTGCTAACGCGATGAAAAATTTGATCTCGAATAGGGAATTGAGAAGTTAAATTGTGTTTTTTTGGTTATGTTTAGTGTTGGTATGTATTGGTCAAATATGGTTTGACTGTGTGGCTATGTTGTTGCTGATTAACTTATTTGGTCCCTGGTTTTGGTATCCATGGATGTTTACTCCTAGGCAGCACATGGGGGAAGAGATTGAAGAAAATGCTGTTGCACAGCCTAATGGGGCTGACAAGTCAGATGAGAAGGACACCGTGGTGGAAGAAGGTTCTGACGTGAAGAAGGATGATGATCAGTTGTTTCCGGAGAGGGGGATGGTGTTTAAATCTGGTGATGAAGCTTACGATTATTATAATCGTTATGCTCTAGTTACTGGTTTTGGTATAAAGAAGAGAGGTTCTAGGTCGAAGGATGGGTTGCCATTTGAGTATACATTTGCATGCTCTAAAGAAGGCAGGCCAAAGGCTATCACAGACCTTGCTTCGTCTCGGCTGAGGATGTCGGCAAGAACCAATTGTCAAGCTAAGATTACCATCAGGTTCCGTAGTGATGGGCTCTTTCATTTAGATCATGTGGTGTTAGAACACAACCATCCATGTAGTCCAAAAGAGGCTAGGTTCTTTAGGTCCCATAAAAACTTGCCTGTGTTTGTCAAAAAGCCTTTTGAATACAGTGACGAGGCACGGCCTCTAATAAACAAGGGTTCAGACCATATTGGTGGACAGGTGGCTGCTTATGAAAAGGGTCAGGGTATAAAACTTGGAGAAGGAGATTCACAGGCAATTCTCGAATATTTTCTCCGCATGCAGAAGGAAAACTTACGTTTTTTCTATTTGATGGATTTGGATGAGTTAGGTCGTTTGAGAAATGTGTTTTGGGCTGATACACGAGCTAGGGCATCTTATCCATACTTTAGTGATGCGATTTTATTTGATACCGCCAAATCAGACATGCCTTTTGCTTCTTTTGTTGGAGTTAACCATCATGGTTCACCTGTTTTGTTGGGTTCTAGTTTACTTGCAGACGAGAAGATTGAAACATATATTTGGTTGTTCAGGGCTCTGCTAACATGTATGGATGGTCTTCCTCCGAAAGCTATTATTACTGATCATTGTGAATCTATAGGAAGGGCAGTGGCTGAAGTGTTTCCTGGATGTCGCCGTAGGTCATGTGTGATTCAAACAATGAAGAAGATTCGTGAAAAATTGTCCACTTTACCTAAATACAATGAAATAAAAGAGAGACTTCAAGACATAGTCTACCATTCACTCAGAGCAAATGAGTTTGAAGAACAGTGGAAGGAAATGATTGAGACTTTTCAGCTTGAGAGTAACGAATGGCTGACATCATTATTTCAAGATAGGTATCACTGGGCTCCTGTTTATGTGAAAGAATCATTTTGGGCTGGGATTTCTAGCATTGACCGGTCTGAAAGTTCAACTTCAGTATTTGATCGCAGTGTGACTTCAAAAAGTTCCTTAAAACTGTTTATCATGGCCTATGATGCTGCTTTGAGAGGAAAATATGAAAAAGAAGCTCAAGAAGATTTCCACTCAAACGATAAGGTCCCACCCATGATATCTCGTCTTTATATGGAAGAGCAGTTATCCAAAATCTTTACATTAAAAATGTTTAAGAAGTTTCAAAGTGAATTATGGAAATGTATGGATTGTTCTGTAGAGCTACTCAGGAAAGAAGGTCCAATATGTATGTATGAAGTTGTAGAGTATGTGAAACAAAGGCGCTTTAGTTATGAAGTTCTCTACAATGAAGATGAACTTGAGGTCCGTTGCATCTGCTGTGGTTTTGAGTTTAGAGGCATTTTGTGTGCACATGCTATATCAGTGTTTAAGCAGAAACAATTACAAGAAGTTCCTGCTAAATACATAATTGATAGATGGAGAAAAGACTACAAGCGTTTGTGTCATGTCCTTTCTCAAACAAGTACTGTGATCTCAGACAAGGTAATGGAGCGTTATGATGACTTGTATGCACGCTACCTTCAGGTTATACCGAGTATGGTAGAGATTGGTTCTATGTCTCGGGAAAGATTCCAGTTTGCCTTGAATGTCTTAATGGAAGCAAAACTGAAGCTGGACAAGTTTGATTTAGCATGTAGTGATAAGGAGGGAAATTCCAATGCTTCTGAAGGTTGTCAGGCTGTTGTTGATTTTGCTCCCAACATTGATGAATATGATGCACCAAATTTATGTATGGTTAGCCCATTGCTTCAGGCGGAGGCTGTACTGCCTTCAAGAAGGGTGTCACGTGGAAGACCACCCAAGAATAAGAAGAGAAAGGTATATCTCTGTTTATTAAGTTATTCTTGAATAAAAGGATGTAATAATTTGATTTATTGCATAGGTTGCCATTCTTTTCTAATGTTTGAAAACACATGCAATTGTTATTCAACTGTCGAAGAAGAATTTTTGTTAGATTGTTTAGAATAATCTACTTTACAGTGGGTAACTAGTAAATATGTGGTTCAGGATACAGTCTACAATGCGGGCTACAGTTCTATATTGTCTCTGTTACGGCATATGATGGGATTTGGCTAAAAATTGTGTATTAGCGATTGTGAACTCTTGAGTTGCTGATATGCTCAAATGTGCATTCTTGTTTTGCAAATACATCTCAAGCATGCTTAACTAAATGTAAGTTAGTTTGTTTCTTTGTTCAGTTGTTAAATTTTAGCGCGTTGCAGGAGCAAAATGATATTATTAATGCATCGATGTTCATTCATCCTGATGGAAGAGCATTATCAGAAATGCAATATGGAGACTTGTTAAAGGTTTGAACTCAAATTTTAAATCTTCTTAGTGTGGTTTTTCTGTTTTGTAAGAATATTAAAAGTTGAGCGATTTGCTTTCAGCAAGTTCCACAAAGTCAAGCATGATCTTCAACCACACCTGCCAAAGGATTAAACAAATTTGTATCAGGTAAACCATTATTCAGCTCGATGTGTGTCTGTGTTGCTTTTAAATTGAATAGCTTCTTTTATTTATTTATTTAAGAATTTCTTCATGGTTTAGAATAAATATTTGAACTCTCTGATTCTCTCTCTACTTTCCCATTGTAGGTAATGTTGTTGAACTCGCATCTGCGGAAATAGGACACTGCTTCTGGCTTGTGAAGAATGTACTGGTAAATTTGTACAATGAGTGATGGTTTTACATTCTTTGTTTTCTCCGTCATTAATTTTGCTCTTAGGTGCGCTCTCCATGTGTTTTATACCTACTTCCTTTGTCATAATAGACGTTTTACAGTGTCTTGCTACATGGGTATTGGAGTTCTCACCACACATGTAATCAATAGTCGTGTGGAGGATTAAGGATAGTGTGGCAAATCATTATCCTAATTACTCGGGAAAAAAATCATTATCTTAATTATAAGCAGCAGAAGGTGTTGCTCTCTATCTTTCTCTCTTCTTCTTTTGTTGTTGTTGCTGCTGCCGCTATCTCAAAGATGGAAGCATATAAGCACCTTTACCTGATATCGACTTTGTTGATTGAAAATTTTGCTGCTTAGAGAGTCCGTGAAAACCTTTTGTGCTGATAACTATTCAGATATGAACGCACTGAAAAATTTGCCCTGTTAATGCAAAAAGTTGATTGTTAGATTGATGATCTAAAATGGGTAATGGCTCCATTGTTAAAGATAAACTTTTATTCATGTAAACCTAGAGACTCGCATTTAATAAAAAGACATACTATAATGAACGTTCTACTGTATATGAGAACTTGACTTTTGACTCCCCTTGGGAGAGATTGGAATAAGTCTTTCGTTAACATATTTTTCAGTGCATGACTTGTCAAATTAGTGGAGGCCGTGCCTCTTAAAAGAATATATCTTAGCGATAACATTTTGAAAGTAAAACTGAAAAAACATCATATTGCTTCTTAATCTTAGCTGATTTAGCTGGAAATTAAAAGACAACTAATCTCACTACTCGTATAACACGTATTATATGCGTGGCTTTATAGAACGATCCAGATTAAACAAAGTAGCCATCAACACCATTTTTTTTAATACAGTAAACTTTTTTGTCCCAACCTATAGGAAACTTTGATAACATGGGAAGATCTATAATACAAGGAACAACCCAGGTTTCTATATCTTCAAACCAAGGTCTTTTTACCATCCATTAGTAGGTAATAACGCGTTAATGAAGAAAGGAAGATTTGAAAGACTAGCCAGACTAGAGTCGGTTCTGATTAGGATAGGATTTAGGTGGTTGTTATATAAGTGCAACGAGCTGGACAGTGAAACCCGAATGGGTGAAACTCTCCTCTATGATTCTCATTACTTTTTTCTTCTTTTGTTTGGATAACCAGAGAACGTATTATTATTAGTAATAAAATTTTAGGTTGTTTGAAAACCCACAAACAGTATTATCGGATGCTATAATACTAATCAGGTTTCACAACAACGCGTCCAGATTTTTAGACATCTAAAATATACTCAAGTTAGTAGCTTTTAAATGACCAATTTCATGATAGACCACACGATACAAGGAATAACCAATGGGACCAGCCCGAGAGAATTGTTTCGATATTCGATTCACATAATAATTCACAAAAGCTCATGGTGATCACTTATCTCGATTCACATATCTTTGTTTCATCATCAATTTATCATGGATGGGATTGGTCTTGGCCTTCTCCTGCTGGAACAAAGCTCAAACTCTGGTGAGCGTCTATTGTTGCGACCCAGCAATTGCATGGGTCATAATGGGCGTGGGGTCAAGTCAAACCGACCCAGTTTCCACCTTGATCGAAGCTGCTCCCCCTCCCCTTACTTTTATCCTCACTATGTTCTTGCCAAAATGGATACGTGTAAGATGCTACTCCATGTTTACATTAATCTTTATTTAGTCTGATTCTCTCTCTCTCTCTCTCTTTCTCTCTGAGGGGCGTTGAGGTGTTAAATTTTTATCCCAAATTTACATTTTAGCCGTTTGATTATAAGGATAGACTAAAATTGTTATATATTTTTTTAAAAGTAAATTTCAATTTGGGTCATCCGATTATAAAGACGGATCAGATTTACTTTTAAAGAAAAATAAAAAATATGGCCAGCCGCAGGTGGCCTTATTTGGCCACCCACCGACCAAATCCAGCCGTGGGGCAGCCGGAGGTGGCCGGCCATGGCCGGATAGGGCCGTGCGGCGAAAGATCTCATACTGCCCCTCCCTTTCGCGGCCGGCCCTGCCTTGTCCATTCGTGGTCCCACCTCGCTCCCCCACTTTGGTCACCCCCGTTCATCTCCCCCGCTGTGTGTGTAG
>JAVDBV010047646.1:0-30386 GCA_032619315.1 Piper longum
ATATCTAGTTTCTAGTTGGGTCTTATGACCGATATTAATTGCAAAACCTTACAATTGATTACTTCCACTTAAGTAATGAATAGGTACTATTATTCGTGCATATCTAGTTTCTAGTTGGGTCTTATGACCGATATTAATTGCAAAACCTTACAATTGATTACTTCCACTTAAGTAATGAATAGGTACTATTATTCGTGCATATCTAGTTTCTAGTTGGGTCTTATGACCGATATTAATTGCAAAACCTTACAATTGATTACTTCCACTTAAGTAATGAATAGGTACTATTATTCGTGCATATCTAGTTTCTAGTTGGGTCTTATGACCGATATTAATTGCAAAACCTTACAATTGATTACTTCCACTTAAGTAATGAATAGGTACTATTATTCGTGCATATCTAGTTTCTAGTTGGGTCTTATGACCGATATTAATTGCAAAACCTTACAATTGATTACTTCCACTTAAGTAATGAATAGGTACTATTATTCGTGCATATCTAGTTTCTAGTTGGGTCTTATGACCGATATTAATTGCAAAACCTTACAATTGATTACTTCCACTTAAGTAATGAATAGGTACTATTATTCGTGCATATCTAGTTTCTAGTTGGGTCTTATGACCGATATTAATTGCAAAACCTTACAATTGATTACTTCCACATGGGATGATAATTTCTAAAAAAAATTGTAAAATTGTGGGTAGTTAACTAATAAATAAGTGCAATTTGTACTTTTTATTATTTTAAAAATACTACAATCCTCTAGTGTTTGCGGGTCACACGAGTCTCATGCTTGACAAATAAAAAGAAGATACCATCATTAGAGGAAATGGCGTTGTGCAAATTAATGCTTAATCCCAGCAATGAGACTTTGGATCCATGAAAGGTTCATCAGAACATATTTACAGAGTTCTAAAAACATCGAGCATTAAGCTGAGCATATGAAAAATAATTGCATTTAGTTATTTTAGACCTCGGAGTACACAAGTGTTTTTGACGATTGAAAATTGTACAATGCCACAGTACATTGCCTTGCAGATTTTCTTAGGACACCTGTAGGAAATGTTTCTTTACCTCCGTTGTTACCATCCAAAAACAAATGTTACGACTTATGAGCAATATCATGAAAGGCTAGCAAAGGTTATCAAAAGCTCACAAACAAGTGATCAGGAATCTGCGAGTAGAGTACAAATTCCTTCTAAGCCAGAGTTTTCTATTAGTAGAGAAAATGAGAAATACATCAATTTGGAATGATTCAATTTTCTACAAGTTTTCTGCCGTGATCTAATTGATGCTATCGATCAGAGGAAGGATCCAGCTGCCCTGGAATAGTAGAAACCCCCCCCAAAAAAAACCACTAGCCTACTGCTGTTTATGTTCTTTCATACTCCAGTGTCTGAATAGGATGGTGCTCCATCCACTGTACAACTTTCTACTTGTAGAAGTCAAAATCCGTGTCCGGCTTCTTCGCATTCGCCCTGTGACCCTTTTCAAAATATTTCGGAAGAATTCCATACCGGTTCTTTCTTACTGCATGCATTCCGGCTTCCTGGCAGATTGCCGCAATCTGCAAAAAATTATACCAGACCAATTATTGACCATCACGATAAAGTAACACTGCTAACACACGCATCAACAAGAAGCATGAAAATATACTAGAGACCATTATTGGCCAGCAGTGCTAACAGAAGAAAACTATGGCATACCATTTGATTATTAGACAACAATTTTGTCTTGATCACCATGTATTGGAGTAAGAATACATAAAACTTGGCATCTCACACCTACATTATTACCCTACTTGAAAAACTACATATAGTATCATAAATTTAACAAAGGCTAGAAATAATAATAATAAATAAATAACTAAGGGAACAACATTATTTTCACAAGGAAAGTGACTAGAGAATGATCAGCATTATTAGTCTGCAGCATCGAAGCTCCATCTAAAACTTCCAATATGACATAAAGCTTAGTCATATAAATTATTCAATTTAGATTGTGAAGACAGTTAGCAGGATGTGATTGGATGTGTTTTTTATATGAAAATGGGAATGAATTAGCAGATTGACAAGAAGGTTCATCAAATCACATTATTCATAAAGCAACAATAAAATGTAACAAAGTTATAATCTTATTCAACAGAACATTTATGGAAAGTAACGAAGGAACAAACCTCTGCTCCTTAGCAGAATAGTGTTTCCTTTTTTAAAAAAAAAAGGAATGGGAATGAATTAGCAGACTTACAAGAAGCACCATCAAATAGGTTATCACCTAATTCATAAATCAACTTTAAAATGTAACAAAGTAGTAACCTTATTCAACAGACCATTTATGGAAAGTAACAAAGTCTCAAACCTCTGCTGCACTAATTTTATCTGGTCGGGAAACGTAATCTTCTAAATCAACCTCATCACCCAAGTTCATTTTAGCAATGCAAACCTGAACAAAGAAAAAACAACCAGCTAAGATAGCAAAAAAATAAGTCATTTGCAGTAACAGTCACAGCCAATGGGTGAGTAATGGACTGAAAATGAAAAGATGGACCCAGAAAAATACATCTAAAATACTCCCGATACAAGGGAAAAAAAACAAAAGTACTTTGAGTATCACAGTAGACGATTGATTCACCTTAAATCAAAAAATACATGAAAGATATTGTTAACACCTTATTACATCATGGAACCGAAACACAGCACTCACACACACACAGATCATTTCTTTATCAGGTGACAGCTGGTCATTGCTTATGAACATCTTACATCGCAAAATGTTAATTACCTTGAAACATAAAAGATAACCCATTTTCTTTGGGAAAGCAAGATGACTGCCAAAAGTGATCAAGCAGTCGGAAAAAAAGGTGATTCTTTCTATGACAGTGCAACTTCCAAAACTTTAAAGTTATAAACCTATCTTGTTGCTCACCTGGAAAACAAGCCTCTTCTGTCCCCTGTCTGGCAAAGGAAATTCTATCTTCCGATCAAGCCTTCCAGGACAAAGAAGTGCTGGATCAAGAGTGTCTGCTCGGTTGGTTGCCATTATAACCTTTACATTTACAGTTTGGTCGAAACCATCCATCTATGAAAGAAAAATACCGACATAAAAAAATAATAGTGAATTTTCCATTTTTAAAAGACTGTGAGAACTTAAAGAAGGAAGGATACAAATAGGTACAATAGTATATAGGGTTAGTGAGAAAAAAGAAAACACATTCATTGTACAAAAAACAAAAAATACTTCAAGGTCATAACAGATGAGGAAAAGCATGTTAATTTGCAATTAATATCAGGTTTTCTCATGCACTCTTCAAATTAAGGCAATACATACCACAAAATGATTGTAGAGTAAAATACAATATGATCAGGATTATTAACTCAATTGTGATTGTGATCATTAAACGAAAAATGGCAAAAACCTCACTAAAATAAAAAAAGAAATATCTACAATGAAAAAGCAACTGCTGCATATGAAAAATAAGGAACTTAAGGTGTTACATTTTATTCACAAAAATGCAAACTGTGGGAACTGATTCAGAAGTTCCATTAGAATACGTTGAACTTCTCTGTCTGCTCCTGTTTGGGTATCAAACCGAGCAGTTCCTATCGCATCAACTTCATCAATAAAGATTATAGCAGGAGCATTCTCTTTGGCTAAGGGGAAAACGTCACGCACCATCCGTGGACCCTGGCATTGCAAATGCATACCAATAAGGGGAGAGAATTACGGAAGAAAAACACAGGCATGCTTGAAATGAAGTGTGCTCTATTACCTCTCCAAGATATTTCTGAACAAACTCTGAACCAATCACTCAGATAAAAGCTGCCGTGAAATGGTTAGCCACAGCCTTTGCAAGCATAATTTTTCCTATTCCAGGAGGACCATAGGGCAGAACACCCCGAGGAGGATCTATACCAATTTGCTTATACAATTCATGATGTGTAAGAGGAAGCTCAACTGCTTCACGAATCTCTTGCTTTTGAATATCACAACCACCAATATCCTAATAAAATTACAAAATACATTACTTGTTAGAATAAGCATCATAAAGTAATTTAAGAAACACAATTTCGGAGGACAATAATTTAGTAGGGAATAAATGCAGAACAACATCATGATATTATCCTTTTTCCCCTGACACAGATAGTGTACTGTCTTATAAATATCACACAAATGAAGTGTGCACATGAAAAAACACTTTTCTAATCGCCAACTTAAACTGTCAAAAGCATGGCTAAATATATTGTCCTGCACAAAGCGAAATAACCTTTTGACTTTTTCAAATGAAAACTTAAACTGTTAAAAGCATAGCTAATTATGTTGTCCTGCACAAAAGTAGGACATGAACACCAGTGCGAAATATCCTTTTGTTTTTTTAGAATGAAACCAACGAAGATAAGCAGAACTTGAACACCTGGCAAAATAATCCATTAATTTTTTTCCAAGTGAACCCAATGAAGGGCTTATCTCATAACAGAGATAAGCACTTTCAGATTTCTTACATGCATTTGTACATTAAGTGATTTTCTTTTCAATCTACAACCCCCATGACACGGTGGAGAAGATGCAATTGCAAGATCTTGATTCAATCCCCGAATTCTTTGATAATTATAAATTAATTCAGAACACCAAAAGACTCCACCCTTGCAATTCCTAAATAGCTACGTCTTCAAAATAACTAAAATGTACATCTACACCTACAAATCCTTCCTAGTCCAGGCGCTTGTCATTCTATGATAAACAGAAACACCAATTCGATCAATGAAAGCCATTCGAAACTAAAAAAAAAAGAAATACATTACGATCCCAGAGTAACAAAGTTTTTCCATCAACAAAAACATCCATGACGACGAATTAAACGAACAAAGATAGAACCTTTGAGGAAGATAATAACAAAAAGACAAAAGAAAAGAAAACTCACATTATAGGTCACACCGGGCTTGTCCGACTGGCTAAGCAGCGAAATACTCGAGTCCGCCTCCGGCGGCAGAACATCCACCAGCGCATTTGAATGCCGGTGAAGAGCGACCGACGCCGACGGCTTCAACAGCTCCCGATCGACGGTGCTCAGGATTGGCACGTAGTAGTTGGACCCGGTGGTGGTGCCGACAATGCTGTTGCTCTGGTCGACTATCCATGAACTGGCCGATGACGAGCGGCACCGACTGGATCCGCTTCACCTCCTCCTGCGCCCGCAGCAGCTCCCGCTTGAGGTTCTTCTGCTCGTCCTTGACGTACTCCTCCTGGACTTCGATAAACTCGAGCTGTCGCTGGAACCGCTTGAGGGAGGCGTATAGGTCGCCCTCGGAATCGTCGTCGGCGACGGCGGCGTGGAGATGGTCCGGCGAGGGGAAGACGAGATCTGCACTCGCCGCCATAGGAGGGAATCGAGGGGAAAGGCCGGCTGGCTGCTCGTTAGAGTTCGTTCTACATACGGAGGCGGTCCGTGGTCATTGGTCAGGACTCAGGAGTAGATAATCGGACTGGACCGCATCCGGCTGCCGGATCTCATCATTTTCTTTCTTCTACCACACCTAAAATAGGAAAGGGCTTAGGATTTTTTTTATTTTTATAAAGTAACTTAAAACATTATTTTAGCTTCGAAAAAAGAAATTTTAAAATTATTTTTCCTCGAAATAAAATTTTATTTATTATTTATTATTATTTTTATTAATTTGATTTAATTAATAGCAAAAAAGAGACGTATTTAGATGCCTTAAGAATTAAAAAGGATGAGTCGATTTAATTAGTCAAAAATTTTATCGATAGTAAAAAACATCTAATCATTTTCAATTAATTACATTATTTCTAATGAATTTTTTTAACAACTAACTGTTAATCATTAACATAATAACCAATATAATTTAGTATTTATATTAATTTCATCATAGGAATTATTCATATATCAGCTTAAAGTGATTAGTTGAAAAGGATTATCGTCATTCATTTATTTAAATCGAATAGTTGTGTAATTTTTGAATTTAAAAAAAATCATTATCAAACTGTCTTTACTTAAGAACTTGGGAGATTAAAAAGTTTCGTTTGGGAATCAAAGAGTTTCCATTAGAAGCAATCTGGTTCAAATGGCAATCATGCTCCGATGTCCGGCCCGCTTTATTTCATTCATCTTTGCGCCTACTCCGACTTTTCCGCTCGAAGCGAGCGCTCCGATGTTCCTTTAGGGAGTTGGGTTCGCCGGAGACGAAACCGGCCGCCGTTGAAATCGCCGGAGACGAAACGGCCGACCTTGACACGGAGGGCGCGGCTTGTAGGATTCGCCGATGGAGAAATCGATCGCCGTCGCGAGACAGAAATCGGAATCAAGAAAAGGTAGAAACATCTCATCCCTCTTCGATTGATCTTTGGTGAATCCAATATTTGATGGACCTCTCCGCACTTGATCGGGTGAGGTCGCATTGTTTTTCTTGATGTGGTGTGCTTTGGCTGGATGTTATTTGTTCAAGCTTGTTTGTAGATGTTTTTGTGAATAACGCATTCTGCTTGCACGCCCATTCATCATCAATTTCACGGGTTGAAAGCTAAATTTTATTTTGGATTAGCTTTTAATTTGTAAAAACATGAAGATATAGGATAGTACCATTTTTTGTGTTCCCTCTTGATGAAATATATGTTAGTTTGATGAAAGCGCACTATGATTTGGCTTATTTGTTCATATCTCATTTCAATCTATAGGTGGCCACTTCAGGGATACATCAATTGTTGTCGTTGTGCTTGAAACTTCCGAAGTATTTATAATTGCCAGTTTGTCCACTAGGAGTGATACTCAAGTGATTTACATTGATCCCACGACTGGTTCGTTATCACACGCGGGGAAGGCTGGCCATGATGTTTTCTTTTCTGAAGAAGAAGCTGTGAATTATGTGACTGATGGTTCGAGGTTGTTACGCAAGAGTACAGTACATGGAAGGGCTATATTGGGCTACTCAAGCTTGGGGAATTATGGACTGCTTCTCGTTGCAACCAAGTTGAATGCTACGATAGCTAATTTACCTGGGGGTGGTTGTGTATGTACTGTGACAGAGAGTCAGTGGGTGAGGATTGAACTTGATCATCCTCAACCACAAGGGAAAGGGGAGATTAAGAATATACAAGAGTTGACTGAACTTGATATTGATGGGAAGTACTTCTTCTGTGAAACTAGGGATATTACAAGACCTTTTCCTAGTCGCATGCCTTTGCAAAATCCTGATGAGGAATTTGTTTGGAATGGTTGGCTTTCCAGGCCTTTCAAAGAAATTGGGTTGCGAACCCACTGTGTTACTCTACTACAGGTCTGTCCTTCTCACTTGGTTTATAAGTTTTGACAACCTTGTTGGCTTTGTTCTCATTGGATTGGATGTGGTGACATTTAACATCCATCTGGTTACATTAATATTTGATGCGAGTGTCTCATTTTTCAAGTAATTGTTACCTGGTTCCTGATTTAGCATATGATTCCCAGATTAGTAGAAACCAAGAGAATAATTGATATGAGTGTGAATTGTAACATTGGAGATATTGAGCAGGAAATGGAGATTAAATAATGTTACCATTGCAATTTTTCGTCAGTGAAAATTCCACTGCATTCTCATGAAATAAAATTTAGAATTTCTTTTGTGTCGAGAGATCGTATATAAATCCAAGTCGCCGACCCAACTAGCTTGTATAAGTTATAAATCATCACTTGGTTATCATAATATCTATGCTTAACTTTTCTCATCGACCATTTCGGACTGTTCTGCATTGCTTTCTTTTGGAAGTTAGGTTTTTGATTAGTTTGACAGCATTCTTATACTGAAATACTTTTGTTCATAGGGTTTTGCAGAATGCAGAAGTTTTGGTTTTTCTGGTCAGCAAGATGGATTTGTTGCACTTACTGCTCGTCGCAGTAGGTTGCATCCAGGCACTCGATACTTGGCTAGAGGACTGAATGCCTGCTTCAGTACTGGTAATTGGTTGATTTATTATGCATGGTTAATCTGTTATTAATATGGTTGTATTGTGTACATACTTGACTTATCACATTATGAGGCCACTGGGACACCGAGTAATAAAAATTTTGTCCATCAGGGATTAGGATAAATTGCTGAGATTCTTGTAATTTGAGAAGAAAAGGAGCTATCATTTTAAATTCTTTCATATTGGTTCTCAAGGAGGATGTCGTATCTTCTTTTGTATGTAATATCACTATTTAGTCAACTTCACTTGGTTGTTTTATTCCGCTTCATTCTTAATGTTACTGAAATCCTCCTCCTTCTGTCATGTCAAAATAAATTGAAGATGGTGGTTCAAAATGCAAATATATCCCATGCTTTGGACTTGCATCTATTCCAATATCGGTAGCTATGACCTAATGGATCAGTGATGTTACAGATAAAGTTTAGAGGCGCCTTTTTAAGAAACTTCCACTTTTTGCTCAAAGAATTATCTTTAACGGAGAAAGAACTATCCTATTTCTTGTATTATTTTTTGACATTCGCATTATTTTGTTTGTATAGAGCTACTCACACTTAAAACATTTAGATCACATTTTTTAATATCCAAAGTCCAAACTATATTTTGGTCAGTTGTCTGGACACACTGCATGTCCAATACACGAGATTGAAGATTGATATCTTTTCATGGACAGGAAATGAAGTTGAGTGTGAGCAGCTTGTCTGGTTAGCTAGAAGAGGAAGTACGACCATTTCTTTTAGTACATATATCTGGAGGAGGGGCACAATACCTATGTGGTGGGGAGCTGAGCTTAAAATGACTGCTGCTGAAGCAGAAATTTATGTGTCAGATAGGGATCCTTATAAGGGGACTTTGCAGTATTACCAGAGGATAAGTAAAAGGTACAATTCTCAAAATGTGGAAGGAGTATCTGGTTCTTTACAAAATAATAATTCTTTGGTCCCTGTAGTATGTATAAATCTCCTTCGAAATGCTGAGGGAAAAGCAGAATCCGTTTTAGTTCAACATTTTGAGGAATCCGTGAATTTTGTTAGATCAACCGGAAAACTTCCTCAGACTCGAATTCACCTTATCAACTATGACTGGCATGCTAGTGTAAAATTAAAAGGTGAACAACAAACTATAGAGGGATTATGGAGACTCCTCAAGGGACCCACGGTCACTATTGGCTTTTCTGAAGGGAATTATATACATTCACGACAGCAGCTTAAAGATTGCAAAGGTGTCATTATCTGCAATGAGGACATTGAAGGAGCATTTTGTATGAGATCTCTTCAAAATGGTGTGTTGCGATTTAATTGTGCCGATTCTTTAGATCGAACCAATGCTGCCAGTTATTTTGGCGCTCTGCAGGTTTTTGTAGAACAATGTCGAAGGCTGGGATTATCTCTTGATAATGACTATTCAGTAGGATTGCCAACAGTTAACAGGTATGCTGATGCAAATAGTAATGGGGGATATATTGCTCCCTTACCTCCTGGATGGGAGAAACGTTCAGATGCAGTAACAGGGAAGACTTATTACATTGACCATAATACACGGACTACCACGTGGAACCACCCATGCCCGGACAAGCCATGGAAGAGATTTGACATGAATTTTGAGGAGTTTAAGAGTTCTACAATTTTGTCTCCCATATCACAACTGTCTGAAATGTTCTTGCTTGCAGGGGATATTCATGCCACTTTATATACAGGGTCAAAGGCTATGCACAGCCATATTCTTAATATTTTCCATGATGATGGTGGCAAATTTAAACAGTTTGCTGCTGCACAGAATATGAAGATTACACTGCAAAGGCGTTATAAGAATGTGATTGTAGATAGCTCACGACAAAAACAACTTGAGATGTTCCTTGGGATGAGATTGTTTAAGCATCTTCCTTCCATACAGATTCATCCACTAGAAGTAAGTTGTGCCGACGTGGAAAAAAGGTGGCTTAGTTTGTGCATGTTTTAAAATTTCTGTCCACTTTCACCTGATACCAAAAAGGTGTTATAGCTTATAAACCATTGAGTTCAGATCATGTTTAGCTTTAAGCATTGGAGCAAGTTCAGATCAATGCTTAGCTTTAAGCATTGGAGCAAGTGTTTTTTCTGTTCAAAATTAGGAATACAAGCTGAAGTATATGAATTTGATAAGGTGTTGACTGTTAACAAAACGTCAAACCTGTTTAATGTCAGAATTACTATATTTTAGTTGTTGCCTTTTCAATTGAAGCGGTAACAATTACTGGTTGATTGGGTAACTTTTCGTGGTTAAACTGTACAGTTAAAAACGGTCATCCTGTCCATTTACATTGATTTCAATGGCATGTTCAGGGTATTGCACTGTTTCAGAAGTAAGCATTTTGTCATAGATTAGCAGGGAATTAGTTTTAGAAGATGGACTATAAAAGCATCTAGGATGAAACAGAATAATGAATAAATAAGATTTGACTAGTCTTGTGAGCTTTATTGCTGCTTCAGGCCATCAAATAGGTAGTTACTGCAGAATTTGTGGCACAATAAGAAGGTTAGATCTACCTGATTGATTGACTAGTGTATTTTTTATGAGTTTATGTAATAGGGTATTTTTGTTTCATTTTAACCTAATCACTAATGAGAAGCACTGAGAGTTCATGTTTTTTCACTAAGCGTAGTATTGACATTAGTCTGAACTTGCCATGACAAAAAAAAAATTCTCCATATTCGACTCTTTTGAAAGTGTGTGTTCAATTATTTGGGGTTAATTCTGTTTTTGTTTCCTGGTCTGGGGAAAGGCTGGCTGCTGCTTTTTTTTCCCACGTATGTGACATGGACTGGTAAGCTCTGTTTTGTTTGATTATGTGGGTTATCACGAGATATAGTCAGACTTAGAGTTCAAGTAGAGTTAGTTGTTATAAGGCTTTAGTTAGTTAAAGTGTTATTTGGAGTTACTGGATTAATGTATTTGTGATTAGGCTACTATGCAATTAGATGTGAAAGAGAATTGGATTTGTACCCGTAAAAATATATAATAGAGAAGAGGTGAATGGTTGGAACTCTCTTGGGAAATCAATACGACTCTTTCTTTTCCATTTACATTCCCTGGTCGATTGTTTTTTGCCGGACGATATTCAGAAGGTTTCAATTGTCGAAAACCTTTCGTACCATTCTGAATTCCAGCCAGCTCTTCCTACCTTCAGCAACTGTTAAATGTTGGTGACAAGTTAGAGGAAGATCGACTACGTGGCTCCCTGGTTGCCACAGTTAACATTACTAGAATGAGTTCAAGTAGTTAGTTAATGATATTAATGGGAATGTTAAATTTTCCTATTTCTTATATGATTTGGATTCCTCCAATAAATATAGAAGCAGCATGCTATAACTATGTTCGCTAGTTATACTTCATGATTTTGATCTGGTACCAAATGAGATCCCACCTGCATATCAAGGCATCAAAAAATGTTATAGACGGCATGTTCATGGTCATGTATATTATCCTAAATTTTGCTAAATAATTCTGTCGTTCTATGTTGGTTTCATGGATTAAAATAATCATTTGCTGATTTGTGGCTTTATTTTGTTGTTTAACCGCTGGTTGGATGCTAAATTCCTTTCATCAACTATAGGTACTATCGCGTCCATCAGCCTGTTTTTTGAAGCCAATTTCAAGCATATTTCCTAATGAAAATGGTGGATCTGGTCTTCTTAGTGTAAAGAGAAAAGACTTAACATGGGTACAGTTGGTCCTGTTCATAATATTTTTTTCCTTCTTCTGTTTTTTTTAATACTAAGGTTTTAGCAAGTATTTCTCCTGTTTTTGAATAGGTTTTCCCACCAGCTGCAGATGTTGTTGAGCTGTTTATTTATCTTAGAGAGCCTTGCCATGTTTGCCAACTTCTTCTCACAGTATTTCATGGTGCAGAAGAATCATCTTTTCCGGCTACTGTTGATGTTAGAACCGGGCGTAACCTAGATGAGCTTAAACTCATACTTGACGTAGGTTTATTTCTATTATCAGTCCATTCTCTTCTTATTGTGGTATATTCTGTATTTTTCGGTATCAGATATTGATATTTTTCATGTAAAAGAGGATAGTGTAACCCTTAAATTACTGAGAAGGCTGCTGTCCTGATTGATAGTTTATTTTGCCAGTAACTTGTTTGCAAGTGGTTTATTATGGTCTGTGCAATATATTTGGATTTTTACTCCTCAATGAAGATAATTGTTGCGTAGAAAAACCTGAATATAATTGTTATATTAAAAAAGAATTTATATGATAATTAGGAGCAATGTGGAAGGAAAAAATGAAGATCAACATTTAGTCTTTTTATAACTCTATTATTTCGTCCTTCAGTCTTTTGTTCCATATCTGGTGGTCGCATAGTGTATTGGTTGCTTTGAATGTCAATGGTTCCACCCATGGATTAAGCTTAATGGTCTGATCCTTCATGTTAGCTCCTTGATTTATCAAGGACGATCACTGTTAGTGTATACTTGGAAATTTTACATCAAGAGCATTCCATTTTTTGTATTTATATGACAGCTTTGAGGCTGTATAGTATCTGTATCATGCACATTACCTTTTCTCCTCTTGTGGCTCCTATACTTATGTACCTTTTTTTTGTGTGAAATGGAACCATTGATATCTATTTCCTACTGATTTCACTTGGTGAACTTCTTTTTACAGGGAGCATTTATACCACAGTGTGGGAATGGTACCAAACTTGTGATTCCACTTACCGGCACCATTAGCTCAGAAGACATGGCAGTTACTGGTGCTGGTGCACGGCTTCACACTCAAAATAAAACAAATTTATCCTTGTATGAATTTGAAGAATTGGAAGGTGAATTGAACTTTCTAACTCGCGTGGTGGCCCTCACGTTCTATCCAGCAGTTCCAGGACGAAACCCCATTACTCTTGGTGAGGTACAAAGGTGCTAACTGCTTTTTGTCTTCTTTTATCACTTTGATGAGTGAATGATATTTATGAACCACTGTGGCCTTTGTATGATGATATTAAAGTGAATTGTGTGTTCTTATGCTTGGTTGCATCTGAATCGTGTTCTTATGCTTGGCTTCTATTTAATATCTGATTTTTGGTTTCAAGATTTGTTTTTTACTAAAGTTGTACTTAATGATTGAGTAATAGAAATCTAGCAGAAAAGAAAAGTTATTTAGGAGAAGACTTATTTGTTATTTAAAAATTTTAAAAGTCTTTTGAGAAAATTTTATTAATATTTAACAAAATCATGCAGAATAGAACTTTCTGTTTTATGATGGCAAGGTAAATAACTGAGTCTTTCACTTTAGAATTTATGATATTTTTATTATAGTATTTCAAATGTCAATATCAGTGTGAAAAAGACATGGTAGTCGTTTATATTGTATGATTAAATTGCTTTTTGTTAATTTTATTTAATATGTACTGGCGTTAGTGTTTTTATTTTACAGGCTAGCGGATGTAACTTGTAAGTTCGATTATATCATAGGACAAGGGTTAATGTTATTTTTCTATTTGCAAATTCACTATTGTTTGCTAACAACTTCAGTGACCGTGTTTGTGCACATCTTTTAAGCTGTAACTAATCTTATTGTTTTTTTTTGTCGCTTCCTGTTGTAGATAGAGGTTCTTGGAGTTACTCTTCCCTGGAGGAAAATTTTTGCTGACAAAGAAGCCAACATAGAATTCCTTGAGCTTGCTCAAAAATTTCAGAAACAAATAGATTCTTCATGGAGTTGTGAACAGATAGCTCCTTCCAATGGCCAAATAACCGGGCATGTCAGTCATGCACCAGAATTTCTAACGTCAGCAAATCCATTTCTTAGTGATTTAGGTACAAATCCTTTTTATGATAAAACCTCCACTAATGAGACCGTTGCACAGTTAGCTCAGACTTCTGGGAGTGTGGGTCATGGCCTTGATCTATTAACTGGAGATTTTCAATATTCTCCTCCAGTAATCCAGCCTGAAATGACCAAAACTGCTAAGGGAGCAGAGGTTTCTGATGCTCTTTATTTTTTGGACAATTTATCTATGGATCAGAGCTCTTGTTTTCCGGATTCTATAGAGTCTTCATCTCCTAGAAAGGTGGCATGGACTCCAACACAGGCAAAGGGGACATCAAATACGTACAGTGGCATAGACCATTACATCAAATGTTTTAGAGCACTTTCTGGTCTAAACAAGGTGTTGGTGCTTATCATTTACTGTTATTTTTATTACAATAATGCCTATGTCAATTTATACTTTATTTAATGACTTGGCGGTGAGCAGTGTGTGGCTACCACAATTCTAATTAGTATTGCTGCCTGTTGAAATAATTTCATTGCATGGTATTAGTAGTTCTTTTTTTATTTTTAGTTTTAAGTTTTAAGTCAACAGTCCTGTCTTTATTTTGTAACACACTCCCTTCTGCAGGCTCGGAAGATGGATTTTACATCTGCTATGAAACTTGAAATGGAAAGACTACGGGTTAATCTTTCTGCAGCTGAGAGGGATCGGACATTATTATCAGTAGGCACAGACCCTGCAACTATAAATCCAAATTCATTGCTTGATGAAAGATACATGTGTAGACTCTTGAAATTGGCCAACTATCTTTCAGTACTTGGCCACTCGGCTCTTGAAGACAGGGTTATTGGTTTGATTGGTCTTGAATCCACCGATGAAAATATCATAGACTTTTGGAATATACCTGCCATTGGAGAGAGTTGCAGCAATTCCAAATGTGAAATTCATTTTGATAGAGAAACGGGTTTGCAGGGATTATCTGCACCAAAGGCTAAATCTAACCACCCATTGTTTCTAGTATGCTCGAGTTGTAGAAAAAAGGTTTGTGAGATTTGCTGTGCTGGATGGGGTGCTTCCTTACTTATAGTGAATAATTTGAGAGATAATGGAAATTTTAATGGGTCTCCAAACCAAGGTGGGTCCAGTCATGGTGACCAGCGAAGTGGAACTTCATTTGGTCGTTCAGATGCAATAATTTGTTTGTCATGCTGTGATAAAGATGTTCAAGATTCACTGATTGTAGACTATGTAAGGCTTTTGACTAGTTTAAGAAGAAAAAGTCGTGCAAATGATGCTGCAATCAAGGCTTTGGACCAAGTAATTACTACAAGTTATAAGGATATAGTAATGCTGGATTTTGATTTGGCCAGGACAGTGTTGCAGGAGTTACTTGATGGGGAGGAGTCATTGGCAGAATTTCCAGACGCAAGTTTATTGCATACGGTAATCTTATTTATCATAGTTATATATGTGAATGTTCAGAAATATTTTCAACTATAGCTATACTGATATATACTAACATGAGGGCACAAAATATCTTCTTCTTCTTCTTCTTCTTCTTCTTCTTCTTCTTCTTCTTCTTCTTCTTCTTCTTCTTAGTTCTGTTAGTGCTTCAAGTGATCATCATTATAATTATTGTTGTCATCATCGTCTACATCTTATTCTGATTTTTGGCATACTTTATGGATGTAGTTGGATCCCATATACATAGCAGCTTTACTCTTTTGTTGTTGGCTAGCATTTTAGAACTTCAACGGAATAAATAGTGTCTATTGTAAAACAACAATAGAGTATCAGGACTCGTAGAGACGGAAATGGAAACCAGAAATTTATATTTAGATGGAAAACATTATGGCTTTAAGAGATTGAAGTGCACTTGTTTTTTTCAAGGTTTGGTTTCCTTAAAAAGTCTGTAGCATTCTACGAAGTTTGACAAGATGGGTTGGAGTATAATTCATTACCCATATTAAATGTGCAGCCTTTAATGTAGGCTGTTGATCTCTTGCCTATTGGTTGTTGGGTAAACATAGATATTGTAAACGTTTATAGTTTTCCGTCAGTATTTGCTACACCTGGATGATACAATTTGGTATCTTTCTGCCTTTGTTTGTTGTTTAAGTTTTTAGTTTATTTTATTTTATTTTATTTTTTCTGTTTTCAGGTTCGGACAGCAGTTGGATCTGCACCACTTTTATCACTTCTTACTCCAATACACTGTGAAGGACAACATGCCTACTGGAGAGCGTCTTCAAGTCTTCCTAGTGTTGATCTAGCTATTGTCCTTAGCAGCCTCGCCGATGTCTCAGGGGTTATCTTGATTGTAAGCCCCTGTGGTTATTCGGCATCCGACGTGCCCAGTGTAAGAGTGTTGTATATTTTATCTGCATTACATTTTTTTATGGTTTTGAAAAGTTAGTTGTTAAGGGTGCTGGAAATTTGAACTTATAATTTAGTTTTATTGTTTGCCAAAACAAAAGTTTGGCAATTGGACCAGATTTGGTTCTTATCCTGAACTGCAGTTTATGAACCACTTCATTTTATTAGCGCTAATGTTCTTTTTTCTTTAAAAATAATCCTTTGCATAAGCATACTTCTATATAATTCTGCTTGTGTTTGTCTGATGTGTAAGTGTAGTAGTTTTATGATTTTTTTACTCAGAACCTAACTATTGGGTGTTGAGTTTCTGTGATGTGGTTCTTAGGACGCAAAAATGCAGGTTTACTGTTTATAAATGATTGAAATGTTACTGAAGGGCATTATATATTTTTGGCACATCAATATTATGTTTGTGTGTGTGTGAGCATACGTGCCTCTATGAGAATTTTATGCATGTTCTCAGTTGACAGGTATAAATATGTGCAATTATCCGTTCAGGTACAAATGTGGGCCAGTAACAAAGTCAATAAAGAAGAACGTTCCTTCATAGGGAAATGGGACCTTCAATCACTAATATCATCTTCTTCAGAATTTATTGGTCCAGAAAAATCTGATGCACGTAAAGAGGTTCCCAGGCATGTGAAATTTACTTTCCGAAACCCTGTCAGATGTCGGCTTATATGGATGACATTGACCCTTCCTAGAGCTGCTTTGAGTTCTGTGAATTTGGAGAAAGATTTCAGTGTTCTCTCCTTGGGTGATGGTGATCTGTCACTCTTAAATCGGCAAGCATCTCTTGATTCTGCATTTCAGGAGTCCCATGCAATTCACGCAAAAAAAATATTAGTTGTTGGCAAGCCTGTTAGAAAGGAAGTGACACCCAGCACCTTGTTTCATGGATCAGATAAGTTGAACATTAAGGCCTGGCTGGAGAAGTCCCCACCATTGGGTCGATTTAAGGTAAGCTGCTCTGTCTCAATTGTTATGCATGTTGAATGATATAGCTTTATATTCTTAATGAACTTTCTAATTACTGATTTTACAAGAGTATCTTAAACATAATGTGATTGTGGATATTAGTTCTTTTAATATGCCATTGTAATATTTATTTCATATGTTTAAGAAAACCCAATTTTTTAGCTGGAAACTGGGATACACGGAGCTGTTGGTTTATTATTCTGAGATAAGAATAAAGTATGAAACTCTAACATCTGACTACACATCATGAAAAACGATTTCTGTGTTAACTTGTGTACTTATGGTGTTTGCACTTTGGGAAGTGAAAACATCAGTCTTATATCATTATCTCCCAATGCCTTAGTGCATATAAAATAATTTGATATTTTGGATGCTGTAGAAACTGTGTCTGCAAAGAAATGGCTATGTAGAAGGTAGCATAGGCCTCGACTAGTTGAAGTTAATTATGGATGATAAACATGCTATTTCAATGGTTTAACCCCCGTGTGTTTCTTATCTTTTTCCTATTTTGGTTATTGCAGATTCAAGTCGAAATTGAAAGATTAGTTGATTACGATCAAGTCCTAGAACAGTATATATCACCTGGTGGACCAGCACTGGCAGGTTTTCGCCTGGATTCTTTTGCTGCAATAAAGCCTCGTGTTGCCCTCTCTCCGGCATTGTTAGAAGCCAATGGAGGGGATATCTCGTTGGCATGTATTGAGGATAGACACATCAATCCTCCTATATTGTTTATTCAGGTGTCTGCAGTGCAGGTAATTATAAAGCTAGTATATATGCTGAGGTTTCCTTGAAAATTGTTACGGTTGGGTGACACAATTTTGTTGGTTGACACAGGATTCAAACAATTTGGTGATTGTTGGTGAATATCGTTTGCCAGAGGCACGACCAGGAATCCCACTGTACTTCGACTTTCCAAGACCAATTCAAGCTCGCAGGGTTAGTTTCAAACTATATGGGGATTTAGCCGCATTTGCAGATGAAATGACGGAGCAAGATGACGGGGAAATTAAAATGCTACCATCTGGTCTGTCACTTTCTAATCGCATCAAATTATACTATTATGCCGATCCTTTTGAGCTTGGTAAATGGGCAAATTTGTATGCTATTTAACATATTGTTAATATTTTTTTTCCCCTTTTTCGTTGCAAACTCAATTTTGTTTCAAGTTGAAATGTGCTGTAATTTTTCACCCTCATTCATTGTAGAATGTTGTGTAATTATCGAGTAAGCTTGTCCATTTTTGTTGTATTTCATTTTCAGCTCTTGTAATTTAATATGAACGATAAGTATTATTTGTTAATAGGATTACATCATTGGATAATTTATATATACCCATAACTGCGTGCTTGTGAGGCAATTGGATCCAATGACATGCTTTTTTGTGTTGGCAAATAGAAAGGAATAGGCTCTCTCTGTAGATATTTTCAACGTTGCCAAAACTACAAATTTGATTGTGCATACCTTTGACCTAGCTGCTGTGAGCAAAATGACAAATCTCTGCTGTAGATGTAACGATTGAAGATGACTGTCGCATGAAAGGGATGTGAGTAAACCGGAAAAGGCGTATTTTTTGGTTAGTAGCATAACAGAGAGTATAATAATAGAGTAAAATTGTGAAGCACACCTTTCCAGAGATGGACAACATTAACCCGTTCTCAGTTAAACAGGCAAAACACAAGTAAAGAGATCACTCAAGAGTCATCTTAATTAAGAACGCTCTACATAAAGCAATCACACATCCACATAATATCAAACAATGTTTGTATTAGACGATCCTCATGACAATGAGAACCTTCTCCTCCTGGGCTTCTCAACAACCTCCATGCCGTCATCGAGGTGGGAAGTATCCTTGGACCCATTTTTGAAAGGGTTCAACTTTCCCAATTTCTTGGAGACGGAAGAGAAGAAGGTTGTCCTTTTGGGGTTGGAGGATGTAGCTGATGACCCATGGCTTCTCTGCAAATCAGACAGGCATATCTTCATCTTTGCCAGCTCCGACCGCAGCATCTCGTTCTCCCTGATCAAGGTCGAGTCGGCCTGTATCTGGGTTCTGGTGGCTACGGCGTCGGGCGTGGCCAGGCCGTCGTCGACCACCCCACTCCGGAGCTTGAGCTGGTCGTAGTAGAGGGCGTGGAGGACAATCTGAACGGGCAGGCGCTTGTTCTGGGAAGCATGCACCCGGGCTTCATACGACAGCTTCAATGGATCCATCACGCTGCATACCTTCTCCCTCTCTATCTCGTCCAATCCTGGATGCGTCTGATCAGTACAGAGCAAGCATTAATATTATCACTCAATACTAGAAATTAAAGAAAGACGAAGCTTACATGTCTAAGAAACTCCATGTTTTATTCCAATTTTCTATCATTTTTAATATATTTCAATACAAATGATTATAAACAGCGTCTCCACTATCACGTATTTTATAAAAATATCCAGCCTCTTGTCGAACAGAGGTTTCTAGTATTTGCTTGATGCAAGCTCTGTCGAGCTGAAAGAGGCGCAAAATCAATCAATGCATCAAAACGGCCCGAGTCCTCTCAAATCAGACTTTCAGACCTTCAAGTCTATGATTGAATTTAAAATGTCTAAACGAAATTTCAATTGTTTAGAAGTAAAGGAATCGCAAACTCCATGTTTCATAATTTCATACCAAACACAAGCTGAACAATCAAATATTTCTCTTCAAAACCATAGAAACAAAGTAGGTTTGAATAATACCTTCAAGTAGATGTCGACGGCGCGGTAGATATCGTCGTCCACCTTCCTGGCCGTCTTGGGGATGAGGTAGGCGATGCCGGTGAACTTGGAGATGCTGAGCCCCCAGTCGGTAGCGATCTCGGCCAGGTACGCGTCCACCGTCCTCGCCGCCTGCTGCATGGCCGCCGACGCCGGCGCAGCCCCGTACACCCTCGCCCCCTGCTCCCTCTCCACGAACCCGTCGATGATCCGCCTCACGCTGTCCAGATCGAACAGCCGCTCCCCGTCGTAGGTGAAGGACAGCACCAGCAGGTCCCCGACCATGACATGCTCGAGCACCGCCGAAAGCCGCCGCTCCAGCTCGTTCTTGCACGGCACCGAGACATTGAGGAAGATGGCGGCCCGGAGCAGGCAGCTGAGGAAGCTGATGGGCAAGGCGGTGCCACCGGAGACGGAGGACTTGTCGACGGGGGGGAGGAGGGCGACGATGGCCTCCAGGACCTGGCGCTGGGTCTTTCGGACCGCGGCGTCGGCCGGGGGAGTGGCGACGGCGGCGCCGGACTTGCCGCGGACGAGGTCGCGGAGGGACTTGTCGGTGTAGGCGATTATGGCGGAGGCGAGGGCGGGGGTCTTGGAGCCGCGGGACTTCATGGTGGCGATGACCTTTTGGAAGGAGTAGATGTTGAGGGCGGAGAGCTCGGTCGCCCACCAGTCCGGCGGGGAGCGGCTGGGGAAGTTGGCCTCGTTGCAGGCCTTGGTGCTGACGACGTCGACGCACCGCTTGACCAGGTTGAGGTGGTCCGCGATGGGGAGGAGGGACTCGCAGGACTTGAGGACGGCGACGGCGCCGGAGAGGGTGGTGAGGGCGGCGCAGGCCAGGAAGTCCTCGGTGCGGTCGGCCAGGCTCTCGTCGCAGTACCGCTCCGTCATCTCCAGGTAGTCGGCAGCGCACCGGAGCGCCGCCACGTTGTGGACGGTGATCTCGAAGTTGACGCCGTAGCAGAACTTGGCCGCCTTCTCGAAGATCTCCGCCCCGCCCGGCACCTCGCTCAGGCTTATCCTGCCCAGCTCCGTCGGCGGCGACTCCATTATCATCCTCCTCACCAGCCCACTCTTGGCCATCAACATAAACTAGTACGATATTGATTGGGAATACATGCACACATACGTACATATTATCATATGAATATCAGCAAAACACAAATATTCACACACACACACACATATATATATATATATACATGAATAATTGTATAAGATCATACATATGTGTTTACCTTGTGAAGAGAAAAGCTGGCCTCCCCGACCTCGACTACGATGTCGGTGGGGATTTGTTGGGAGAAAACCCTGCTCATGAGTAGAAATCAAACAACTACTATAACACATGAAAACAGTAGACAGCAATTCATGGCATTGACAGAGCAGAGGAATTCAAGGTACCACTGTCCGGTTCTCTCCATGGCTATAGAGGCTCTGCCGCTCTTGACGTTGCCGGTAGGAGGAGCGGCAGCGGCCATGGGTGAAGGAAGGAGAGGAGGATGGATGGAGAATGACAACAGATTTGATGCGCAAGAAGTTGATGGATCCAAGCTTGATTTTAACGTAACAGAGAGATGTTTTATCTTTCTACTCTCTTTCTTTTTGAGTGGCTTCGTGTCTTTTCAACCTACTGTTCCCATTCCCATCGCTGTTTCCATGAATTTCCACTGCTCTTTACTCACTTTGCCAATTGTGACACCTGATTACAGAAATCTTCTCACACTTCGGCTCTCCATAATGGCTTGGACCTGCTTCGCTATTTTTCCATAAATTCCAATATATACATATACATATATATATATATATATATATATTTAAATATATATATATATATAGTAATATAGTAATATAGATATTTACTTATTGATAATTTGAAAAAAAAATTGAGAAACCATGAGCCTGGCAAAATTGAAGTGAATTGTGCGATGTCAGCTGGTCAGCTGAGCTAAGCTGAGAGCGGGTAGGCTCTGGGCCAACGATCTTATTATACGGACCGTTGAAGCGGATATGATGAGATGACGGCCGTCGGATGGCTGGCCAGCCGTTTTTGTCGGTTCCAGCATGTGGTGGAAAAAGGCGGGAGAGAAAAGCATTGGTAGAGAGTGAGCCACGTCAACATGCATGGATTCTCGATTCATTCCCCCAACCACCGGTGTTGACTCGACAGGGAACATGAAGCCGAAAGATGGTGGGCCCGCCCTTTCATCCCATGTGGCATCTCGCCCCCTTATATCCCGCCACGTGTTCTACTGTCGTCTCCTCGGTTTTAAGCGAGGATTTAGTACGGTTTCAACTTGGTTTTTTTCTTTTTTGAAAAAAATACCTAGAATAGGATAAATAAATAAAAAATCATTCTGCCCATGGTTTTTTTTAGATTGCCAGAAAGAGAAATAAAAAAAAAAGAGAAAAGGAATCTATTTTTTTATTAAGGTGGAAAACTTATTCATAAATTCCTTTCTTATAAAAAATATAAGGGAATGCCGGAAAGTGAAAAGTGGTGCTTTACAATTTCTTTTTTAAATGATTGGCATTCAATTGTATTTGTATTTTTTCTTAAATCTTTTTTCTGTTTTTTTTTCATAATCCATCAAACCAAAATAATTCATGTTTTGGGTTTGTTGATAAGGCTATTTAAGAAAAAAAACTATTGAATATTTGAGTAGAATACTAATTCTTCAAGTTTAAAGTTTTAAATGCATTATAATAATGAATAAAAGCAACAGCTGGACTTTAGGATAAGTTGGATTAGTTAGCAATGTTAAAGAGTTGATAAAGTATTAAAAGCAAATTTTGTGAACTTCAATAAGGATTTAATGACTTACGTTAGTTAATTATTTATTGAGCCACTTAAAATTACCCACCATAATTCCTCAATTTAAATGATTAGACGAAAGATTATCGACTATAATATAGTTTTACGAAATTAACATCTAAAAATGTTCATATTTTATCATTTTCATGTATATATATATATATATATATATATATATATATATGCATATATATTTCATCGTTTTAGAAATTATACCCAGAAGAGAAACTTAATTTGTCTAGAAATTAAAAAACATACAATTGACTCAACCATGCAAGGTTTGTTGATAATACGGGGATGTAGAGTTTTAGTGATTTGGGAACGAAAGTGAGTCGATTATTTTTTTTTTTCATTTAAAAAAAAGACAATTGATTATTGAAATTATCAATTATCATGGATCATTTGCCTAATGTTTGGCAATTAGAAGAGAGAGACTAGCAAGAGCAAACGATGCATCGTCGTCCACCACGTAAAAGAGAAAAAGCGCAATGGGCTCGTAATTTGTGGTCCACTAGTTCTATGGCCCACCGTGATGGACCCGCAACTAGGCCCAAGTCCATATCCCCTCTCTTATGTGGGCCAATTGATCTTAGTTTGCGCAACGCTGATCAGGCCCACGCCGACACCATCGTTATTGGTGTTTCTGGATTTGGAGTGGTTTAGTCATGATTTTGGATCATTTGTATTAGAACATAACCCCCTAAATTAGGGTAATAGACAATAGGCGATGGGTTGGAATATCAGGGGAAAAATATTATTTAAATTGGGTACGGGTTTAGACACGATTTGTGTGCGATTAAAAAAAAACACCAAATGTTGAGAACCCAAATCTTTATGGTTGTTGGGTTGGCATGAGAGGAATTTAAATGACACGGAAATTTTAGAATAGTCGACCTCGTTAAAAGTAAATATAGTTAATATATTATATATATAAAGTAGCATTGAATAAACTATTTTATGTCTAAATTTAGCATGATTATAACTAAGTGCGAGTATAAAATAATTGTGATTATTTTTAAGTGGGTCACTCACGTGTTCTCTCAAGTACAATTAGTTTTTCTCCTTTTTTATCTCAAAAATTAAGAAAAATAGGGAGTTTTTTTTGTATTTGGAAGTATACATAAATGACCTACTTGATAATAATTATGATTAATTTTAATGAAAAATACAATAAGTGTGTGCTAATCTTACTTTAAACTATGTTATACATACACTACTTTTAGTAACATTGATTATTTAAAATTTTTATGTCATTTACATTTATTTTAAGCTAATTAAATTAAGCCTTGACAGATTGAAATGTTATCTTTGTTTAGATTATGGAGAAAAAATCTTCTTGCTTTAATAGATAAAACATTTTCCTCTCTATGCTCCAATATTTTTTTCTCCGTTCTTCTAAAAAAAATCATAGATAAAAGTTTCATTTTTTATCACACTTCACTGCATTTTCTCCGTAGTTATTACAATTGTGCAGAAAAAATCTATTCTTACCTTTTTATTTGTAGATAGACATGTGATAATCTTTTTTACCTTTCTTTAATAAAATATAAATACAAATTTTAGTGTTTTTTGAGTACAAATTTGACCATGTATAGAGAGTATCCGATGCAAATCTATCAGTATCGACATTATTTAATAAGATATTTAAAGAGAAGAAATATTATTAATTCCCCAAATACATTAGAACAAATATTTATAGAAAAAAAAACCAATGACTCTTGAAATACGAAGGTATGTCTGAAAATTATTAAAAGTAGAAATTAAATTGTACAAATAAATATATGATAAATATATTGTTAATCATTTTTTATCAAATTATTTTCATTATTCTTTTTAAAAATAGTTATTCATTTAGATTGCAGTGATTATTTGAATAAAAATCATTGAAATCACAAAACTTGAAGCTAATTATATTCATATGTCAGCTAAGATGAATAATTTGGGCACGTTTAGCTGATAATTGCATTTTTGTCGAGTTCAAAAGATAATGAATTCTAAATGGGCAGTTAAATTTAATTTTGATTAATTATATTTGCATCAGCATTAGCTGATACTAAGCAATATTTTTATTCAAGAATACAAGACAAGGGGACCATGATGCTTTTTATTTTTCCAAATGGGTATGGGCCATGTTGGGTAGATACAATCAAGGAAACAGTACAAATACTAAGTACTAATGAAGTACATGATAAGTGCAACATATATAGAAGTAGTTCTAGGGGAAAGAACTTGTGGTTTATAAGATCATCACGCTGGATGCAATGCCAAGTCACAACCTCTGAACTTCTCTTCGGTTATGGCGTTCAACCTTTTCACCATCTCCTCCGTCAAATACTTGGATGCATCACCAACTCTCCCTTCTCTGAAAAAGAGATGGTTTGTTAGGTCATCGATTCCACCACTCTTGTTCACCTCCATGTTTCTCATATTGTCAAAGCTGCACAACTTCATGATCTGCTCCACCGTCTCCTCTTTCTCTTCCTCTTCCGAGAAAGGGAACCCAAGAAAACTGGCCAGCTTCCTCACCGGATTTGCTTAGTCGCTCTTCAAATCTTCGTACTTTAGAAACAATAATTTGTCAGGCCTCTCTTTGCCGGCTTTCCGATGACCCAGGACATGATCCCAATAGGAACCAAATGCATTAACTCCATTGCAGAACATCTCAAAGGCTTTATCTAGAGGAAGGCAACCCATCTCCCCGGGCATTAGTTTCTCGAAATACTTGCACATTGACACAAATGTATCACCCGGTTTTTTGAGAAGAACAGATTTACATTCAGAGCCTCGGATGGCATTCTCTATCAAGCTAAGGTAAGTGGGTATGGTAAAGTTATGGTTGATAGCCACCTGATCAGCATTATTTTTCGAGGGGAAGTTAGGGGTGTTGAAGATATTTGTATTGGTTAATCCCACGTGAGTTGTGAATATAAATAGTATTGGTGACTTATATACAGGCTAACGAGAAATTCTTATTTCTTAAATTAGTTTTTCGATAAAAAAAAATCTACAAAACTACATCGTTCGTAAATGGTATTAGTGACCTATAAAATCATATTAGTCGTGAATGATGTTGATGACTTATATATAAGCTAATAGGAAAATCTTATTCTTTGAGCTAAATTTTGGATTAAGAGAAGCTTATAAAACTTATTTCAAATCCCTTTTGGGGGGGCCATAAGGCTTGAGCCTGATTGATTTTGATGTTACCTCAATTTGCCTCATGGTATATCTGCCAGTCCAAATTGAAGTCTCTTGAGATTTTATTATTATATGTGGACTAAGTATCATGTGTCAGGGAGAAATAATTTGAATGATATGATGTAGTATGTCAGCCCGAATTGGAGTTTCATAAAAGTTCACAATAATATGTGAACCTAACATGTGTGAAAGGGAAATAATTTGGATGATATGATGTGTGAGGAGGAGAATTATTGAGTTAATCTCATATCAATCGTAAATGGTGTTGGTGACTTGTATAATTTTTAAATTAAAAAAAGTCCAACAATTTGTTGCCTTGGAATTCAAACAAGTGAGGTACATTTGCAAGCAAAGGGTGGTGAGGGTCATTGGCAGGGTATTGATGCCTCCGAGTGATGGCAAAGGCCAGTGCCTTAGCCAAGTTGTACCTGCTAAGAATTGTAAAATCATTACATTAACATTGGCATTGAGCCAAAATTTATACAATAATTAAAACAATCTAGATGGCTTGGGCAACAAGCAAAAACAGAGCATTGCCGTTGCAACAGGAACCTTCTAGAAATTCAAACATTTCATTCTCATTACATATACATTCCCTTTACTCCTATATCTCTAATACCCCCCTTCAAGTTGGACATTGTAACAATTCCAAGCTTGCACACAATCCGTGAGAAATACTGGAGCAATAAGGCTTTGGTGAGAATGTTAGCAAGTTGCTCTGTTGTGGAGAGGTGTCGTGTTTCAAGTTTCTTTACAGCAACTTGTTCTCTCATGAAATGATAATCGATTTCAATATATTTGGTACAAGTATGAAACACGGAATTCTCAGAGAGAAATAGAGCACCGAGATTATCACAATAGAGCACAAGAACATTCTTTTGAACTATGTACAGATCTTGGAGTAGGTATATGATCCAAATTACTTCAGCTGTTGTAACTGCCATGGCTCGATACTCAGCTTCTATACTTGATCTAGAGATAGTCGATTGTTTCTTTGAAGACCAGGATATACAATTAGCACCAACAAATGTGCAATATCCAGTAGTAGATCTGTGTGTAGTTGGACAACTAGCCCAATTTGCATCTGTGAGATCCCTCAATTTAGACACATATCTTTAACTTCACACTCTTGAATGCCAGAACAACTATTCTCTTCATTGTTGTCAGTGTTGGAACTAAATTAAACAGGAGATGTAGGTCGATCTTCTTGAACAGATGAGAGCAAATCTTCATCTTGTCTTGCTGTGAATTGTGACAGAGTACACAAAGGTACATAGTCTAAGTAAGTTGTAAAATGTGCTTGAGAGGATGGAGATGATGAACTATGAACAATGTCAGCAAAAGGAAAGACTTGTTCATCAAAAATCACATGTCGGGATAGATGAATTCTCTTTGTCTGAACATTATAACACACATAGCCTTTATAAGATGTTTTATACCCTAGAAACACACATGGATGAGATCGAGGCTGGAACTTGTTTGTATTGTATGCTTGAAGACATGGATAACATCTACATCCAAACACATGTAAGGAAGAATAATCAGGCTCTCTTTTGAACAATTTAAAAATGGAGATGAATTTCTTGGTAAAGCAGATGATGGCCTCCTATTTAGAACATAGACAGTAGTTTGGAAGCTATGGACCCAAAATTCATTTGGCACTTTGCTGTGAAATAACTGAGCTAAACCTATCTCTACAATTGATCTGTGTCTTCATTATGTTCTGGAGTATAAGGACATGTTATTTGATGTAAGATTCCTTTCTCAGCCAAATAAGTTTGGAACCACCATCAGTTTGGAGACACTTTATTTGAGTAGAAAACTGTCGATCAACAAGTTTTTCAAATAGTTTGAAGACAGTAAAGAATCCAGACTTATTATATAACAGATAAAACCATATAAACCTGATACAATCATCAAAAAGGTAGCAAAATATCTGAATTTTTCAGTTGATAATACAGGTGCTGGTCCCCATAGATCACAATGAATTTTATGAAAAGGACCTTCAAATCTAGTATTACCAGCTAGAAAAGGTAGTTTGCTAGATTTCGCTAATTGACAACTGCTGCAAACAGCAAAAACAAAATTTTCAAATGTAGATTGTATGCGTCCTTGAGTCTTCGGATCTTTGAAAGTTTCAAAAGAGCAATGACCAAGCCCTATAGTGCCAAACCAGATCTGATGTTCGCCTTTGTCGATTTGAGTAAAAACCAAAATATTGTCTTGACTTGACAATGTAAATGCTGTTTGTTCAAGTGCCACATAGAATTATGCTTCTAGATCTTCTGTCAGTCGCATGGAATCCCTCAGAGTTAAAATGAAAAACATAGTTATGATCAAAAGTGAATTGATTAATGGACAACAAGTTTTGTTGTAAAAAAGGTACATGCAATACATTTGTGAGTTGAATTAATCCAAAAGAAGTATATATATTAACAGATCCAATGTGCTCAATGTCTAACTGTTTGCCATCTCCAATAAACACAACATCTGATTTATCATAACATACATATTCCTGATATAAGGAGAGATTACCAGTCATATGAGAGGACGCACCTGAATCAGGTAACCACTGATGAACATCAACATTTTGAGCTTGGAAAGCACTTAAGGCATGTTGAACATTCTGAACTTCATCAGATGACTTCTTCTCCTTGAACACTGTATTTCGTTTGAAACATTTAAAAGCAATGTACCCTGGTTTACGACAGATTTGACAGACAGTTTTGAATTTTCGTAAGGCTTCTTTAAGTTCTTCTTCAGTCTTGACAAGTTGAAACATGAATTTGCTTGAATCAGTATTAATATTAACCTTCTTTGTTAGTTCAGAATCCAACTTGGTCACAGTAGCAGGCTCAAAACCACGATTTTCTGAGGTAAACATCTAAACATTTGTCCTTGCTTTCCTATATTTGTTTGCAGCAAATGCAACTTGTTGTGTCACCATGTTAGAATCTTGAAGTAAAATCCTAGATTCATAACTATGCAACATTGAGAGCAGTTCAATGTAATTAAGTAATGGTGGCCGCAAGGTCATGGTAGTAAACATTTGATAGTTTGCTCCTAAGCCATTCAATAGTCAAAACAATTTTCTGTCTTCCATCAATGGCTTGTCAATTGTAGCTGATTCATCACAGATTGCTTTAAACTTCAGAAGATAATCATCAAGAGTTTCACAATTGTCTCTATGTAGTGTTTCCAACTGATGATGCAAAGTTAGCTCCCTGTCCATAGTCTTTTTGTTAAAAATATCCTTTAATGATTTCCATACATCTGCAGTAGAGTCTTGTCCAACAACTTGTCAAAGGATCTCTTCACTTAATGAACTAATTATCCATCCTTTAATCAATTTATCAGTTCTTCTCCAAGCCATAAAATCTCCATTAACAGCTATTGAATCAGAAGAACCAATTTGTAGAGGAGAACGAATAGATCCATCAATGAATCTAATACAATTTTGTGATTCGGTCAAATTTAAGATTTGAGATTCCCATAACAGGAAGTTTTTCGCATTTAATCGAATTGTGACAAAGGAAGGAGCATGAACATGAATAGGATATGGATAATGAAGTGAGGAATTTAGAAACATAGCATTTGATGCAGATGATTGACCAGGACAAGTTGCATTGTCGAACATTGACGGCTATTGAAATTGTAACATTGGATCTAAAGGCAATCTCAATGGATCAGGCAGCACAGGCGAAGTGTTATGTTCAGAAAGATTTTCTCTGGGACTAGCATGAGTGGAATAATTTACTTGATCATTTACCATTTCTACTGAATGAAATATATCAAACAAGAACAACTCAATTGAACAATCCGATGAAACAGAAAACTGTAAAACTTGAATTGTCACAAACAGAGATATATCACGAGCAGAACAAGCACAGTTCAAAACCCTTCCAAAACTTCCTTTCTTCACAATAACACTTCCTTGATCACGAATCACCAGCAGAAAACATGGACAATTTTCACGATGATGAATCCAAGATTACTAGCGCAGTTGAATCACGAAGAGTTTGGTGAGAGAATGAACTGATCAAAGATTGTCACCAAACCCTCATAGAGCTCTAATACCATATTGAGAATTGTAAAATCATCACATTAACATTGGCATTGACCCAGAATTTATACAGCAATTAGAACAATCTAGATGGCTTGGACAATAAGCAAAAACAGAGCATTGACGTTACAACAGTAACCTTCTAAAAATTCAAACATTTTATTCTCATTACATATACATTTCCTTTACTCTTATACCAACGTTCATAGTAGTGACCAAGAGCAAGTCGGACTCCTCTACTTTGAAGTGTTGCTCTACGTCTGGCACCAAGGGAAGCCTGTCCGGGTAGAATCAGAGACCTATGTATTGATATATGAAAGGTCGACGCCAACCTTTGTGCTTAGAAGGGGTGGCAAGTTGTGACTCTGCTTTGTTTCTTTGCATCACTGTGAACTCCATTACCATCTTGTAGCCATGGAGAGTGCATCAAATGTTGCATTCGCCATTTCCTAATTGGCCTCTTGGCAATTAAGATCATAGAGTTATATATATATATATATATATA
>JAVDBV010047648.1:0-36939 GCA_032619315.1 Piper longum
ATATATATATATATATATTATAAAGACCTTATCACTGTGACTATTCATTTGAGGTCGCATTGCTTAAATGGAAAACCCAAAGCCCGAAAAATGAAAATAAAAACAAAACCTAATCTTAGGTTGAAATGACGATTATATCCTCGTACAATGGAAGTGGATTGAGGTGAGAGAGGGCTATAAAAGAGATGAAGGGCACCGCAACAAAATAAATCCCCATCTCGTTAGGGTTTCATCGCTGCCGTCCGCCGCTCTATCGAACTCCCTGCCGACCATCTTCCGTTATTGCAATGGTCTCTCTCTCTTTCTTACTGTGTATTGAAAGCAACAATCTTTACAACTCTTAGAAATTTTTAAGCTTTAGCTGATCTAATTCATGAAGATAGGTCCTTTAGGAATTGCTAATTGCAGTTTTTTATTTAGTTGTATGTTGTGTAATCTTTGTGTGTATTGATCAAAAGCGACAATTTGTTGCAAATGTTGATACTTTTTTTGCCTGGATTAGATCTAATTTTATAATTATTGGTTGTTTTTTAAATTTTTAGCTATTTTTGTTGCTTCTATGCGATGTAATCTATATGCTTATTGACTTGTACGAATCTTTTCTCTTTTTTTGTAAATGTTAAAATTTGTAGGCTTGGAGTAGATCTAAATCCATGTTTCATAATCATAGGTTTTTTTAGAAGTACTTAAATGCAATGTTTGTTTTCTTTTAAGTGATTGAATATAGCTTCGTATTGATTGAAAGCTACATTTGTTTGTTTTTGAAATTCTTTAGCATGGAGTAGACCTTATCTTATCAAGATGAATATATTTTTGTTGTTTGCGATTGTGTGTGTATTGATTATAAGCAAGATACTGTTTTCAAATGCTGCAGGCACCGAAGAAGGATAAGGCACCACCACCGTCATCGAAGCCTGCCAAGTCTGGAGGAGGCAAGCAGAAAAAGAAGGTTGTTTGCTTATGAATTTCTTTGTTGCATAAGCTTGTGAATGACATGGATTGTTCCCTGTTACATTGCTCAGTACATATAGAACTGCTAATTTTTTTGTTTCACCATGTGTTACCTTGGAGAAAACTATAATTCTTTTGTCCAATGTTATCCTTTATATGTTTTAAGATATGGCGTGCATTGTTTTGGTTTTTTATAAGTGGTGGTTTATACTTAAAAGTTGAACTGGGAACTAGTTTACATTTAGAAGCATTGCCAACGAAGTAGTAATTTATTTTTAGAAGCATTTTCAATGAACCAGTTGTTCATGTTTATTAGCATTGTGAATGAATGATTCAGTTGTTTACATTTGGAAGCATTGTCAATGATCCAGTAGTTTATGTTCAGAAGCATTGTCAATGAACCAGTGAGATTCTAGCTACAATTCAATTGCTCATAGCCTCCTTTTTCTTCGTAAGTTTGCTTATCTGCTAAAAGGCTGTCACACGTATTAGATGTTCATACCCTTCTTGCACTGATAACAGAAGTGGAGCAAGGGAAAGCAGAAGGAGAAGGTGAACAACATGATTCTTTTCGACCAAGCTACATATGACAAGCTTCTGTCAGAAGTGCCTAAGTATAAGCTTATAACCCCGTCAATACTATCAGACAGATTAAGGGTATCTCATTATTATTTTCAATTGCTTTATTATGAACTTTTTTTGTGGGTTTCCCTTAATTTTCTTTTTAATTAACGTTTGCTTGCTTAGAACTTTATTATGAATTTCTCTTTTCTGAAAGTGTAGAAAAAGTAAGGCTTTTTATTTGTGTTTTGTCATTTAGCTGAAGATAAAATTTCCGGATCAATGATGTGATATAATTACTGCGTTATCTTTCTGCAATGGCTTCTGTTTGATGAGGCATTGGAGAAAAAAATTACTGGTCTGAGATCCGAAAGTAGATCTGCAAATTAATGTTTCTATTGCATGAGCATAATTTGGCTATTGTTTTATATGTACGAAATTCTTTATCTAATAGGATTATCTTTGACAATTTTTGTTTGCAGATTAATGGATCTCTTGCACGGAGGGCTATTAAGGATCTGATGGCCAGGGGATCAATTAGGATGGTCTCCGCCCATGCCAGCCAGCAGATTTACACAAGGGCTACAAATACATGAGTGGCATTGCAGCTTTCATTTGTAAGCACATTATGTTGGAGTAGCATCAGTTCGGAGTTTGAAATTTTTTGCATTACCATAATCTTTATGATTTGATGGCCTAGACAAAAGAATCGGTGCATTGTTTGTCAAACAAATGCAATGTTAGATGCGCAAGATATCTATTTTTGGTATACTGCTGGTCTCCTGGAAAAATTTTTCCGACCCGGATGTCGGCTTGAAACAATTACATTTTAGTTTTGAAAAATCCTAATAGCGTATCCCCGTTTGACAAGACCTACGGAGCCTCGCGGGCTTCGATTAAATCTAGCTTCTGCTTCTCTTCGTCTACTAGTGCAAGTTTTCTTCTTCTGGGGTTACTAATTCGTGGTGCTTACCATCTCCCCACCCTAAACAAGCCATGCCGATGTCAAGGTGTGTTCATGGCGATGTGCCAACGCCTTCAGATGCCCAGCAGTTGGAAATTTAGAACTTCAATGCTTCAAAAATTGATTCCAACTTGGTTTAAAATACCAAAGCATCTAAATAACAAATCCGACAGTTAACACCGTCAGGCGTCAGTAGGGAGTATATCTCGTATCCTTAACCAGTTCTCTAATCATAAACAACGGCTACAAAGCAACGAGATGTCAACCAACGAACACCTTAAATTTCTCTACTTTAATTTCCTTCATCAGTTTAACACAGCAAAAATACTACAAGAATGAATGCAACAAGAGCCTAGGCCTACCAGTTAGTAACCTAAAGAAAGACACAAGAATGTGTGGTTAGCATAAGAACAAAAGTGCTCTTTTAGGTATAACAGAAAAATTGTGGGTTCGGTATGTAGTGTGCTCCTTACCTGCCTCGGTCTTGTTTCGTAGCGTGCTCGTGATATTTTAGCACGTATTACCAGTTAAACAATATAATTTGCAGATTTCTTCCATGCGCTGCAATTCATACATCATTTTATTTTTATTCCTGCTCTTCCATTGGTGCTATCAATTGGCGTCAATGGCGCGCCAATTATTCCTGTTTCTATTATGACTGCCTCGCCTTTGAATTTAATTATAATGTCAAAGAATTCCCCGTACGCTGCCCTTGAACGCTTGTAAATCAGCAGGACCACAACTTTTTTCATTCTTCCATATTAACCATCAGGGAGGAGACTCAAGTTAGAGGGAGTGCCAGCCATTTTTGAGTCGGCAGCTAGTAAACTTAGCGTTTCATAAATCTCATCATCTTCGGGATGTGATCTATCACTGGCTACAAATGCAGAAACCTTATTCACGCTTTCAATCCAAGACCATCCCGGTTCTTTCTTCACTCCCTTTGCCCTCATCATCTTTCTAACATCAGCCGCATCCCTCCACATGCCAGTGGCAGAAAGAATGTTAGACAAAGTTATGTGTGTTCCAGCACAGCTGGGCGTCAACTCAAGGATACGCTGTGCCACTCTTCTTCCACACTCGGCATCACCATGAGTCCTGCATGCCATGAGCAATGTCGACCAAACGACATCATCTGGTGCAAATGGCATTTCTTCTACAATGGACTCGGCTTCACTTAGCCTTCCGGATCGAGCCAAGAGATCAACCATACATCCATAGTGTTCCCTCCCAGGATTCATCTGATAATCTTTTTTCATAGATCTAAAGTAATGATATCCAAGCTCTACTAGTCCGGCGTGAGTACAAGCACTGAGAACACCTATGTAAGTGACATAATCAGGTCTCAACCCCCTTGAAGCCATCTTCTCAAATAATTCGATGGCGTCTTTACTAAAACCATGTTCTGCAAAACCATTTATCATGGCCGTCCATGATACCAAGTCGTCACTTCCTGTGTCGAAAATCTCCTTGGCTTCACCAATGCCCCCACATTTGGAATACATATTGATCAATGCACTTTTTACCATGGGATCCTGGTCAACTCCAATGCGTAAGGTGAAAGAATGCACTTGCTTCCCCTGATCCAGAGAAGCCATATAAGCACAAACGCTAATTAAACTTGCGATAGAGAATTCGTTTGGTTTCGTTCCTTCTCCCCTCATCAGTGAGAACAGCTCAAATGCTTCTTCCTCCAGGCCTTCTTGGCAGTAACCAGAGATTATAGCACTCCAGGACACCACATCTCTCGTCCTCATATCCCAAAACACCACTGTTGCTGAAAACAGATGCCCACATCTCGAATACATGGTCATAATAGCATTATCAACAGATAAACACCCGACAAACCCAACCCTGAAAACAAGACCATGAAGCTGCATACCCAGTTCAATTTTCACCATCCCTGTACTCGCCGACAGCACAGCAGCATACGTATATTCATTAGGCACAGCCCCAGATCCTCTCATCTGAACAAACGCATTGATCGCATGCTCCCCACACCCCATCTGAACATAACTCGAAATGCTGGTCGTCCACGACACAACATCAGGAGCCCGCATTCGTTCAAACAACCGAAGCCCGTAATCCAACCTCCCGCACTTGTTGTACATAAAAGCAAGCGTATTGGCAACAAATGAGCTATCACTCAACCCCATCTTCAGCGCCTGCGTGTGCACTGCTCTGCCATGACCCAACGCACCAGAATCGGCACAAGCTTTCAACACACTAGCAAAAGTATAAGAGTCGCACTCCACACCCGACACCCACATATCAGAAAAGCAACCAATAGCCTCCCTGTTACAACCAGCACGGACCAACCCAGTTATCAAAGCCGTCCAAGACACCACATTTTTCACCCGCATCTCATGGAACAAGCACAGAGCCATAGCCACACTCCCAGCTTTCATATACAGATCCAGCACCGCACTACCCACAAAGACAGAATCTTTGAGGCCGAACTTGACAGAGTATCCATGGACGGCACCGCCGAGTCCAAACTCCCGGGCCAAGCCGCAGGCCTTGAGCACCGAGCTGATGAGGAACGGGTCCATCCGCACGTCGGCGGCGGCCTGCGCCGCCGAGAAGAGGCGAAGCGCTTCGGAAGGGAGCGATGCGTCGACGTAGCCGGCGACGATGGTCGTCCACGAGATCTCGTCTCGGCAGGGCATTGCGTCGAACAGGGAGCGGGCGTCGGCCAAGTTCCCGGTTTTGATGAGCTGCTTCATGAGGGAGTTGGCCTCGATGGTCTCCACGGGAACACCGGAGGCCATGAGTCCGGCGAGCGCGTCCTTGGTTCGGCGAAGAGACCGCCGGAGCTCGGCGGGGGCCGCCGTGTCCGCGGCGGCGGAGAAGGTCCTCCGCCAGAGCATGGTTTTGGCTTGCGGCGCGCCGCCATTGACGAGGGAAATGTGGAATTGGAGGGCTTTGCTGCAAAACATCCAAAAAGGAAGGTCTTGTGAAATCTAATATTGAGTTCGAGTACTAATATTTGTTTTAGACGTTAACATAAAATAATTTTATTTTATACTTGGCTATATTTTTTGGTTTAATTTATGCAAAAGATAATTTTCTAATTTAAAAAAAATGATATTGTCCTAACATTTTTTCAGACTAAAATTTTCTCTATAAGAATTTTTAATGTCATGATATTGAGATTAAGGGAAAATGGTTGTAATATGTGAAAACGTTAGTAAGTCATCTAATATATATATACACACATATATTTATATATTATTTTATTTAATTTTTAAAGGCTATTGATTTTTTTAATATTGAAACTAATAAATAATTCTATTAATTTTTAAAGGAATATTCGGAGATGTGGTGGATTGAATCTATATAATTAAAAATAATAATTTTTTGTTGGTTAAATACCCATCATGATGTTACCCTTTTCCCTCAATATAAAATATTTTAATATTTAATTTTCAACACATAAAATTTATTTTTAATCATTATTATATCATGCAAAATTGCCTTTAAAAACTGGATTTTTAGAATAGTAGTTGGTCATTTTCTGAGATCCAAGGGCCAATTAGAGAAGGACCAACAAAGACAACATAAAACAATAAAAAGGCACTATGCAACACCGAGTAAAAAAAAATCAAAATAAAAAAATGGAAAATAATATACATAACTAGCCAGTAGGTGTATTACCTGAGCTAAGTTGCACCGGCCACTTGGCCTGCACCCAAGAGTTACAAGCAACGACAAGAGTGATTTATAATCGATTTAATGCCAGCCGCTCACTCTCCCAAAATAATAATGAATTCATTCACTACAATAATAATATGTTATAAATAATAATAAATATAAGAAAAGAGTTATAAATATCATAAGAAGAAGATCCGTGACAAATCACGTGCCACTCATCTCAGGCCTACTCTTTTGTTTTCTAGCTCCATCATCTGCGGGTCCCACCCTTCCCCAACATCGCCACCCGGCCATTTATTCATTGAGAAAAAGCTTGGCCCCTTTACACGCTCACTCATTCATGCCCGGTCAGGCCAGCACTGTCCGGTCACGGCTACCTCACGGTCTTTTCCATATATAACACTGTTGTATTATATGAGAGTCTATGAGCAGTAAACTATATGCAAATCGATCGATCAATCCTGCCATTGTTGAGTACCTTGGAGCTCATTTGTTGTGTGGAGTTTCAAGCTCTGACATTGCATTTCCGAGATTCATCCTTGATCTGCCTTCCTACTGTTTTACTTTGGAAAGGTTGTGGCCTTTTTTGCTACTTCACGTTTTGATCGTGATTTCCCAGGAGGGATCTATTATGGGTCAAACTAGTTTCTGCTTTTTTTGAGTTCTACTACTTTCCGAAGTCTGGATTGCAAGATCCCATCTTTCCTTCTTCTTTTTGTTTTTCTGATCTTTTTGTGGCTCTCTGCGTAGTTACAATCTTGTTGGTGTTGGTGGGTATCCTTCTGCCTGTCGTTTGGAGAGGTAGCCATGATTGGGACTGCTGTGGATCCCTGCAATGTGAACTTAAAGGCTTGTGCTGGCTTTTTGCAAAGTAGCAAGGAAGGTTTGGGGATTGGAAGTGAAGGGTTCGGTTGGAATAAGGTGAGTGGAAGCTGCAAAACCAGTCTGTGGGGCACCAAGCTGGGACGGGGTGCAGGCCTCCAATCAAGCAATGCTGTGACAAAGAAAAATGGTTGCATCAGTTCTGTTCTAAATAGGATGCAGAAAGAGCTTGCGGTGAGTAATTTTTTAAATCATTAATCATGATCCTATTAATAATTTAGACCTCTGTTTTCTTTATTGCACTAATCCATTTATTGATTTAGTAGGAAAGAAATATCTAGTATCTTTGTTGCTTAATCCTTAATTCATCTGCCTGCCAATATAAACCAACTTAGTTTGAACAGTTTAAGATCTTATATCTAGTATATTTCGAGATTTGAGTTGTTTATAACTATTTGACCATGAATGATTCATTTTTAAAATTGATCTCAGATTCACCCAGATGGAATGCTCTATGAGGAAGAAGCCAGTTCTAAGAATGTTGCAGCTATCATCTTGGGGGGTGGTGCAGGAACCCGCCTCTTTCCACTTACTAGCAGAAGATCTGAGCCTGCTGTAAGCAATAATTTGTTCACATAACACCTTGTTCACTATCTATGACTTCTACCAAGCCTCCACAAAGCCAGGGTGGTCCTAACTGATATTGAGTTCTCATCTGTAGGTTCCTCTCGGTGGATGCTATAGGCTAATTGATATACCAATGAGCAACTGCATCAACAGTGGCTTAAACAAGATTTTTATCTTGACACAGTTCAATTCGTTTTCCCTCAATCGACACCTTGCAAGAACATATAATTTTGGAAATGGTGTTAGTTTTGGAGATGGTTTTGTGGAGGTACGTTCCCTTCGGTACTTTCAATGTCACTTAATTGTACATTATTATGCTATTGGGTAATTCTAAGCATTCTGTAGAGTTCTGTAGTTGGATAATTTTGTATAACATATTAATGCAAAGATGTTGTCATTTATGAAGGTCTTAGCAGCTACACAGACTGCAGGAGAAACTGGAAAGAAGTGGTTTCAAGGCACAGCAGATGCTGTGCGACAATTTATTTGGGTCCTTGAGGTATAATATCTGCTGTATACTAAATCTAGTAATAAGTTTTATGGATACATACTTATTCCTAATGTTTGATGTGCTCATTTTGATTCATGTAGGATGCAAAAACTAGAGATATTGAGCATATCCTGATTTTATCCGGCGATCAACTTTATCGAATGAATTACATGGATTTTGTTCAGGTAAAGTTTTGAGCTTGTTTAGTGCAACAAAGGTGAAGGAGCGTGTTCCAGTACAATTATGTCATACATTAAACAATGTCAGTGTATTATTGTAACAAAGAAAAGTGATGCAACAAATATGATATTATGCCCTCAAGGAGGTATATAATACCAAAGCAAACATAGAAATTGTGAACTCTTTTCCTTGTCTCATTTATGGTCAACACTTTCCCCCCCTTACATTTTACTGTCCTGTAAAAAGTTCAATAGCAGAACAAAAATTGTTGTAGAATTAATTTGTTTCTTCTGTGTTAGCGTTTCTGCTGTATATCTTCACTACAACTGGTTGAGATCTGAAATATCTCATGCTTTTGGTAAATTTACCTTTGTCTTCACAGAAGCACATTGATGGTGGTGCTGACATAACAATCTCTTGTGTGCCTATAAATGACAGGTACTGTCACATTTAGAGTTTCCTTCGTGAAATTTCTCATGCTTTCATTGGTATAATAACATGTTTTACCCTTGTAGATTATAAATGTACTTGAAAGCTTCTCTAGACCGATACTAGATGTGAAATCTTTTACTAGTATAGACTCTTTTTGGCATGATCGCCTCTGTATCATGTCACCTCCCACAAGTTCATCTTTTTTTTTTTTATTTGCCACTGTAAATACTCACTATGAAAAATGACCACTTAGTTGTGATACTTTAATTTTCAGGGATATGTGCAATTGATTAATTGATTTTGTTTGTTTAGCCGAGCATCAGATTATGGATTGTTGAAAATAAACGATAAAGGTCAGATTACCCAATTTTCTGAGAAACCAACTGGACTGGATCTGGAGTTCATGGTAGTTTATGTTCATTATTATCAGCTAAAGATAATTATTGGCATCAATTATTCTATAAGTTCATACATCGGATTGTGAATTGTTGAACATGCGTGATCTGTAACCTGCAGCAAGTTGACACCACAGTTCTTGGACTCTCTCCACAGCAGGCAAAGAGATCTCCATATATTGCATCAATGGGAGTGTATGCATTTAGGAAAAATGTTCTTCTAGATCTTCTTAGGTGAGAATCCTGGCATTTAAGCCTTTATATGCAGTAAATCTCTTCATGTTTATTTTCACTTCATCCATTTCTCTTTTCTTTTAGATAGTTCTTTCATTTCTCTATTGATATTCCAGGTCGAAGTATGCAACATCCAATGACTTTGGATCAGAAATCATTCCTTCGGCAGTGATGGAGCACAATGTCCAGGTTTGCCATCTAAGCAGCTTTCTATATTCATTTAACTCAGTCCTTGAATCATCGAACAGGAGCATAGGATGCTCTTAAGAAGCATGGTTTATTGTAGCTTCTTAAAATTAAAGTGTTAAACTTCGTGGATATGTCTCCTGATTTGTTTGACGATAGTGTTCATAGTTATTGATACTTTGTGCCTACCATGTTTTCTTTATAGGCGTATCTGTTCAAGGATTACTGGGAGGATATTGGAACCCTTAAATCTTTCTTCAATGCTAACTTGGCCCTCACAGATGAGGTTAACTTGACAACATCATTTGACTGCACTTAATTTACTCTAAGGCTCAAAATTCTCAGTGTCATCCTTTCTGGGAAAGAGCTGAACCTTGAAACCACTGATTTCTGCTTCATAATATCCTTTTTTTTTCTTTTATGAGCTTGGAAGTTATTTTGTAGCGAGTAATTTGTTTGTGATGCAGCATCCTAGATTTGAGTTCTATGACCCAATGACTCCTTTCTACACGTCTCCCAGGTTTTTGCCCCCTACAAAAGTCGACAAATGCCAGGTATTACGCATGCATCTGTATAAATTCTTACGTAGATGCCCTTACCATTCATCACTAACAATGTATAGATTTCATTTTTCAGATTGAAAATGCAATTATCTCGCATGGATGCTTCCTTCGAGAATGTATTGTTCAACATTCTATTGTAGGTGTAAGATCACGTCTTGACTATGGTGTCCAGCTGCAGGTGATTTGCTTTAGCCAGTCGTTCTGTAAATCATTTTGTCTTTGTTTTACTCAGTAGTATGGTTCTTATGTTCGAGAAAAATTTCCTTTTAGTTATCAAATAACTGATTTGCTCTATTTTCAGGATACCTTGATGATGGGTGCCGACTTTTACCAAACTGAAGCTGAGATAGCATCCTTACTTGCAGAAGGAAAGGTTCCCATTGGTGTTGGAGAGAACACAAAGATAAGGTGGGATATTTTCAGTTTTCCATACAAGACACATGATCTTGATGTTGGTAGTTTATTCTTTAATGTTGATGTGTTTTGTAGGAACTGCATCATTGACAAAAACACCAAAATAGGAAAGAACGTTGTAATTGCAAATAAAGATGTAAGGGTGGCTTCCATTCATACTGAAATCCTTCGGCAAACCAATCAGTTCGTAGCGTACTTATGTGTATGTACTTAATTCTTATTATAGGGTATCCAAGAAGCAGACAGACCAAGTGAAGGATTTTATATACGGTCCGGAATCACTATTATTCTGAAGAATTCCACGATCAAAGATGGTACCATGATCTAAAGCTCCTACTGACATTAGCCCATGTTCAGATGTGCTGAGCTAGGAGTGCAGAAATGAAGGTACACTTCAAACTGTCATGTATTTTGTACTATTAAGCGCGAGATGTCAATTAGGCATGGTCTTTATGTCTAGAAGGCAGGAACAGAAGTACTGTGCAGAGAACAGGAAAGGAAAATATTAGAAGGCACTATCATCTTTAGATTTGGCCTATGTTTGTCACTCATCACACGTGTAGTATTTATGTACTATTTAGAAGCAATTTGAAATAGTATATGTTAGCTTTTTATATTAATTTGGAAGACATCTGTATTAGCCTAATTAATGGGAAATATAGCCCTGAAAGGCAGTTTACTACCATGTTGAATTCCAAACATTGTTTTTTCATCTTATTTTCCTATCACTTTTCTCTACATCCATTTCCACCTCTTATCATATCTAAGTTTGCTTGAGCTTTGCAAGTATAACATCCTCAGTGATTGTTGAGCAATCAGATTTGCAGTTGAGGGATTCTCACTGAAGACAACCTCATACCCGTCTCTCCAACTGTCCATTCCTTTGGTAAAGAACTGCCAGAACAAACCACCAGCAGCCGCACCTCCGCTACGAGCTGAGTAGTAGATTCTGTCGTAAATTGTACTGAATAGCACATTTCTTTGTTGGATGCTGTAACGAGGATCCTTCCGAAGTTTTCCAAACTCGGTGAAAAGTACGGGTTTTTTCAGTATATTTTGAGCGTCTTGAATGTGACAATCTAGCCAATTTGCCAAAAACGTATTCTGGGATTCATCATTTGAAGTAGACAGCCTGCGTATGGCACAGATAAAAAATGATGCTTACAAGAAATATTGGGAAGCCAAGAACACTGTTCTTTCCCAAGTATCTGAAAAGGGAGTAAAGATAAAGTAGGTAAACAGGTAAATTATGGTACCATTTAGGGGTGCTAATTGAGCGAGCCAGCTCGTGAGCATTTGGCATTCGGCTTGATTTGACTCGACTCGAAACTCGATATTTAAATGTTTGACTCGAACTCGACTCGAACTCGAATCTTACGAGCCGAGTTTTAGCAAGGTCGTGTTTGACTTGACTTGACTCGGTTATAACTCGAACTCGACTCGTTCGATAAAATAATATAATAATATAGTTTTTATATTATATATATATACTAATAAGTTTAATTGTAACTAATTATATTTATTTATATACAATATAATAAAAAAAAAGGTGAGATAGTTGAGATGATAGGTAATCACTTATTTAAATTATGCCAACTTTATTTTTTTAATTGAGTTAAATGAACCGGTTTCAAGTTTATGAACGAGCTAGGTTCGACCTCGCAGTTTAAGTATATTCGAGCTCGAGTCGAGCTAGAACACGTAAAAAATATTCGAGTCGAGTTCGAGTATGCATGTTCAAAACTCACTCGATCTCTAGTCGAGTTCGAACGAACTTCGAACTATTCGAGCGAGCTCGAACACAAGTCTATATGAATGAACAGTAGCAAAGTCTATGTTCAATATATTGTTGTTCCATATAAAATCAGCTCCAACTTGGAATCCCGGATTGAAATGCTCTCTTTCTTGTGAAGCTTGCCCGTAAAATCCTTCCAACCCCACTTCCAGCAAGTGATTGTTGTCTACGGATTTCACAAATGCAGCCATTTCTACAATCCATTCCTGCTCGACTAACACGAGGTGATAAAATGAGTTCAATAATTTCTGCTAAAAAATGGTTATGACATCATTTTAGAAAGCAAGATAGAACAAATGGAGGAGAATGTAGTGAGTGTGTATGTGAGCGCCATGTGTGTGTGTGTGTTGAGGGAGAATGTTGTTCTTTTTTTTAAGGAAGAACAGTTGAAGCGAACACTATTACCTGCAGAGTTGCCCCAGATGAATAATTTGCCAACCTGGGCTCATTCATGAGCTCCCATGCAAGTATTGTGGGATCATCTCTGTAAGCAACTCGAGTCAATCTGTTCACTCTGGCAAGAATGGTCTGTTGATGTTTTTGTATTTAAAGGTTTGAACAGAAATCATCACATTGAGAGTACAGAAACGAGGATAAAATATGGAAGAACACATATATTGAACAAGAAGCTAAAGAGTAAAGACAAGGCATTTTACATGCACATGATTTTTGTAGTATCTTTTGACAACATTGTTGCTAAAGAATTCGTCATCTGAACTCAAGGAATGTCCATTTCTTGCCCATTAAACATACTGCCTTTTCCCACCGAAATCATCATAGTTATTCACCAAGCTTAGTATCAGTCTGATCCCATTTTCTCTAGCTTCAGAAATTACAAAATCCAACCCCTGATAAGAGAAATAAAGTAGAAATTCATGTGATAAAAAAGATAGTTGTAAATTACTAGCAGATTATGAGCGAGGAGGCACCCCAAACATTTCTTCATTGTAAGAGCCAGGAGAAAACTGCAAGGTACAGTATCCTCCATCACTAAAAGCCCATGTTCTTGCAACGTTAAGGCCATATGAAGATGCTTCTCGGAAAGCAGAGGAAACCTTGTTTCTCAAGGATGGATCCGACCCAAAATACATCAACCAGTAGGCATTGAACCCATTGGCATAGAAGGGTCTTCCATCCAAGACAAAATGCAGCCCACTCCTTTTCACAAATCCAATATTTGATCCAACAACAAGAACCTTTTGCTGCTGCTGTTGCCGCGTTATGAACAGCAGGAAAAGAATGAATATTCCAAGTTTGTTCATTTGCAGAAATATTGCAACTATAGCTGGCCAGTTTTCCTCCTATTCAATCAGTTTGCTAGGATTAATAATCAACTTATGTAAATGCACATTATTGAACGTTGGGTAGATATCAGTTATCCATGGGAAATCTGTGCTTGGGAGGAAGTTGGAGTCTTGAACGACGTACTATATGCATAGCAGCAAGTAATTAATGATTAGCTTACCAGAGAGAAAAAAATCGAGATTTCATTAGTCATATAGATGTAAGAATACACTGTAGGCTATTCTGATCTGAACATTTCTTATTCATGTGGTTGCTTGGTAAAAAAAAAAAATCCCATTCATGAATATGCATTTATCTTATTTATAACGTTTCTTAGTCTCATGCACTCAAATTTAGAAATAGCATTTTGTAGGAAAAAAAATGAACTTCCGAAATAGGGAGATTGTAAATTAACGTAATCATTAAAAAATGTAGACTTACCCTGCATGCAGCTTACACAGATGAAGAGCATGGAGACATGCATGCAGTTCACAAAGATGAGGAGTACGGAGCTTTCTAGTGAAGAAGGGATTATTATCGATGTGTGATAAACATATTATTTATACATTATGTATGAGCTAGCACCAGTACCATGCATGTTGTAGATTAAACGCATATATAGGAATGAAGTATTTTGGTTGTAGGTGCCAGAACCAGTTGGAGCTTCTTTCGGCTTTTCTTTTCCTCCTTTCCTTCTTAACATCCTTAACTTGTAGAAACAGTATGTCGGACAGCTTCTTGCCAAGCGTTAGAATGGCCGGATGGGTATACTTTTTTGAACCTTTGACTGGTTCTTTTCTTTGGTGACGGGATAATAATTTTGTTTGATCTAAGTAATATTATTTTGGGAATAAAATTATTCTAGTTTTCATATAGGAATAACCAAGATTATGAATTTATATCTTAACTAATTTTTCACACTTTTATCACAACCATAACCATATGTATATGATTATCATTTGATAAACAAAAACTTAATCATAAAATAAAATTTTTCTACACTCATTCATTTGAAAAGCTGGGATATAGAAGAAAGGTTTAATTTTCTTGGCCGGAGAGCCAACCAATTGAGCGTTTTTTTCTTTTTGGAAAAAAATTGGGCTGCTTTTTTTTTAAAAAAAATCGAATTTTTCTTATTTTTAAAAAATTAAGGAAAATCTATCTCCATGTAATATTTTGTTGATGCAAAAAGAGAGCGAATGAATTAATTTTCCGACTTATTTCGGTGAAGACTAATAGTCTCTAACTATTATATTTCATGCAAAATATGGGCAAATTTGGTTAGTAATAAGCTAATTTTAAGTTAAGATGTTCTTATACGTGTATTTGAGGAAACTATGGCTGTTGTACGGCATGTAAATTTATGGTATTTAAATATATTATAAATATTTAATTAATATTATCAACGTTTAAATTAAATATAGTATATAGTTAATTTTAAATTTTAAATTATGTAAGCCAATAATCATTTATTTTAATTAGTGTCAAGAGTGTGGTCAGATGTTTAAACACATGCTTGTGGATCTACTTAAGGGACTAGTATCCAAGGTCTTTCATCGCTCAAGTGGATGAATTATCACTTTCTTATATGCTGAAGTAGGAGAAGCTTGTACGCATTTTGGATTTCCAAGTATGATCTAAATTGTGAGACCCATCACCTTAGTCTCACATCTAATACCTATTAAGATAAGATCATGTTTATAAGTGAGAATGAAACATAAATCTTTAACTTGGTTAATCACTTTTAAAAAAATAACTTAAATTCATTACATGGCACTTTGGGCCGGGGTCGGGTCATTACAAATGATATCAGAGTAACATGATTCTGTGTTATATGGTAAACTATGCTATCGGTCATGAGCCAAATAAGGTTGTGAGTTGGGGCTGGTAAATGAGTCAAGTGTAGTAATTTCAGAGACGAAATTTTTTAAAATGGGTGGAGTGTGAGATATTTTTAAGTTAGTTTCACATCTAATAACTATTGGGATAAGATCCACTTTATAAATGGAAATGAACTATAGATCTTTAACTTTGTTAACCACTTTTAAAGAAATGGCTTAGGCCCGTTATATTGCACTTTGGGCGAAGTCGTTACACAAATAAACATATTTAAACCAAATTGTATGTGTTTTATATTTGATTTATGTTATTTAGTTATGTTGATGAATGTAATTGTGACTGTGTTCAAAGGTATGATCCAACTATGCATATTTAGACCAAATTATAAGCATTTTATATTTGATCTATGTCATTTGCTTGAGTTCATAAATGTGATTGTAAATATGTTTAGCCATAATAAATGTAACAAAAAATTACCTTAAACCAATATTGGTATGACTTATGGATGAAATTATGTTTTGAAAATGATTTTGTTCGATGATAACAAAAGTTTTGAGCTTGTTAAGTAATATATAATTATATATGTTTATTATGATAAAAAAAACTTATTGAGCTGAAAAAAATATTAGAGATTGATTGGATAGTCCTTCAGTTTAAGGACTCCAGGTGCCTTCGTCTTCCCCGTTAGTACATCCACCATGATCGGACTCTAGGTGCCTTTGTCTTCCCCGTTAGTACATCCACCATGGTCGTCCTGGGCTCTGATACCACTATTGGGCCCTTTAGGCCCCTAAAGGGGATTGTAATAAGTGTCATGAGTTTCTCTTAATTCAAAAGTTAACTAAAGGAATAAGGTTTTCTCATTATCGTATATACAAAACATCAACGCCTTTTACGACCGATGTGGGATAAACCCAACAATTTCCCTTCACACATCGGGCGTCTTCAAAACAATCATCGTCTGGCAATCTCACTTTTCATTAGACGGCACTTACCTGTCAAACTCCCCTTAAATCATCAGATGGAACCCATGAAGGAAACATCCACAATCGGTGTAAGCAAACATATCTTCCAAAATCATAACCTCGCTTTGATACCACTTGTTAGGTATCCCTGGGTTCTGATACCACTTGTTAGGTACGCCTGAGCTCTGATACCATTGTTGAGCCCTTTAAGCCTCAAAAGTGACTTGTAATAAGTGTTACGCGCATCTCTTACTTTAAAAGTTAATTTAAAGAATAAGTCTTTCTCATTAGCTTATATATAAGACACTAATGTCTTCTACAACCGATATCACCAACACCTTTTACGACCGAAGTGAAATGAACCCAACACATCCCTCATTACCTTCTCTTCCACTACCTTATCACTTATGAAAATTTCTCCTTTGGTCTTCTTCTAAGCTTGCCCTCCTCTCCTTGTTTTCCACTACTGCCGCACATATCCACTTCAGCAATCGCCTTTGTAGAGTTTTTTTTAGAACAAATAAGTGAAGGGGATCTTATTTCTATGCTGGTCCGCGCAGCTTGCTAGCGATACAAATTCATTGATTTTTTTTTATTGTTCCCCATTCAATGTTTAAACTTGAAAAACAACATCAACATAAAGCTAATTCATGATCTTTCTAAGCCCAAATATTTAAAACGAACATTTTTTGTACAAAATGAAATACTAAGAATGAAAGAAGATAGAACCTCTTTTTAGCAAATCAGTTTAGACAAATCATGAAGTATAGACCGCATTCTCTTTCTTCTTCTTTTCAATGTAGGCTAGATCTTCTTATTTTGTCAACACCTTGTCAAGATGCATCTGTCTAGGTTTTTTCATCATATACGAATTTGAAGATGATGGAAGTGATCTAACTGGGAAACCACATTGTTGTCCGCCGATGTTGAGAGGATTAATATAATCTGATTGGAAAAAAAAAGAGGGTCGTCAATGAAATTAAACTAGATTTTTTTCTTTCGTCGGTGTAATTGTTGTTCACATAGTTATGCATAGGGTTGGGCATGGGTCAAGCTAATGCGCGAGTTTTTGTGACTTGACTCGACTTGACTCGAACTCGATTAATTTTTAGCTCAATTCAAAACTTGAACTTAAAAAAATCGACTCAACTCAATTATAACAGAATTAGTTTTGAGTTATATCAAACTCGACTCAATTCGACTAAAAAAACTTAATTTTGCTTAAAACTAGTCTCGATATTTAATGTAAACCTTTATTAATTTTTTTCTATTAAAATACATGGATAATATAACATTAAAAATGATAATCTAGCATAAAAACAATTAAATCAAAATAACCTAATAATTATTATATAATTATTAATTATGGAAAATATCATTTATATTTTTACAAAAAAAATATTACATTATAAAAAACAACTAGATTTCCAAAATTATGGTGATGAAACTTGAGCCAGACTGATGCTCTACTCTTACTCGAACTAAAATAGCTTAACTCGAAACCATATAACTTGAAACTCAATTCCTTTATCAAATAAGTCGAATTTGAGTTGGGCGAAACTCGACTCGACTCGACTCGTGCCCAACACTTATACCTGATCAACAATTAAACATTTACACTCTTCATGTAAAAACACTAAAAATAAGGAGGATAGTCAAATATAACTTTTGATCTGAAATAACAAATATAAACTTTTCTTTCACGAAGAATAACAAATTAATTAATATCCAAGCCCCACAAAAAGAATCATGATAACCATCAAGATATTAACTAAGATATTTAGACTCGTGTTTCACTAGTTAATTAACCTCACCATTGTTGTTCACTTAACCTTAAGTGATTTTAATCAAGTTGACAAATCTATTCATATCATACAATTGTAAATATTAAAATCAAATCTTAAATATTCATAAAGCTCAATCTTAAATATTCATCACTTAATATCATATTTTATATCAACTATATTAAATGTAACTATGTTTAGTGAGGTTGAATATTTTAAAAAATTCATGTCATGTACAATATTTTTATGCCAAATAAAACGGACCTTATGAAGGTAAGAAAGATCAGGTCTATTACTTACCATTGAAGGGTAGGATAAAGGTGAATAATGCTCCTGTCTATGACGACTAGAGCAACATCAGCTGCATAAAAACCAAGAATTGAGGGTGCATCCTTCCATCCCATTTCCTCCAACCTCAAGCTCTCCTTCATCATCCATCTTCGATTCATCTTGCTCACCATTACCGGCCCGTCTATTTGGGTCTCATCTTGCAAACATAAGCCAAGTTCCCGCCCATGTTCATCAATGTGAGTGAAAACGAGCCTATCTTCTTCGCCGACACGTCGTGCTTTCCTGGATCCATATTGCACGCAAAGGTTTCCGACAACCACACCTCCGACCACTCCTCCATCTCTGTATGGAAGGACACGACCAAAGCTTCTCAATCCTCGGACAATAATGGGACTCTCAGTCAGTACAAAGATGTGTTTATGAGCAACCCGTTACCAATGATCAGGCCAAAGTGTCGAAATCTTAAAAGGGCATTGGACCGATGAAGATCATATACATATTAGGAATGTTTAGCATTATAGAAAAATAAATAGCATGAAAATTTTAAAGAGTTAGCTTTACTAAAAAAATATGTACCAGCATATATATGTAATAGTTAGGTGGGGATATAATAATCAATGAAGTTCATATTCAAAAAAAATATTAGACAATCACCGTAACACCTCAATTCGGCCAGAATGAGAGATTAAATCGTGATATTATAATTTAGAAAGTTACTCATTTAGCTATCACGTATAGATATTATGGAAGCTAATCCCAACCTTGCATGAGGCTTAAGACAGGTACATTACTAAGTTTTCATTGAGTGCGTGCAAAATTATACTACGTAGGAAAGATCTTAAACTTAAAATTCTTAAACGAGCATTCTGAGCTATAAGATGGACAACACCTCCCATGCGACTAATAAGATGACTTTAAGATATATTGATTGATCCAAGCTACATGAAGACAATACCCCAATGCAGTTAAGAAATTTAGTTCTTGAAGTATGCAGCGACGTACTCCGGTTCTTATACTTAGTTTCAGTAATTGGATTAGGTAACATAATTACTCAATGAAGATGAGTGTGATAATGTAAACAACATGTCATGATTACCTGTTGTGCATACCCCAAAAGAAAAGTTAAACATAGAGGCACTATCGGATGCTAATGCGTCATACCATAATACTCTATCTTCAAGTGGATTTTTTGCGTGATATGAACCATAAGATCTTCTTACCCACATTTCTCTCAGCTACAACCAAATACTTTTTGTGTACCTAAGTTTGCTCTTCGTCATGTTCCAAGATTTTGAGGGTTGCACAATTTTTTGATGATGGTTAGCCTTTGTCACAAAGTTTATCCTCTACAAAAATAATATAATAATGAAATAAACTAAAATAATAAACACTTGCATGCGAACAACATGCCATAAAACTAAATCCAACATGCATAGTTTATAATCAAGTTAGGGCTCATGCCCATAAATACAATCATCCAACAAAATGAAGTTCAATACATAAACACAACAACAAAGGACCCCTCACCACCACCACTGAGCCTCCGATCTGTACACCTATGTCAGCCAATGTCACAAGACCTCATCTACATACATATACAAAAAATGTCAATAATCAACAAGCTCCAAAATAACTACCAGTAAAATTAATTCTAACAAATGAGTATTCCTTTACCAACGAGAACTTAGAAAACTTTAGAAAGTGTCACAAAGGTATAATCAATGATAACATATAACATAAGTCGACACACCAGCACGACAAAATGCATACTTACATAAAGAAGTTTACGCCTTCACTTCCTCCATATAACACCCATCACGACACTTAGTTGACAAGTGAATAGTTAAGTTAGTGTCATGAATTTTGAAAATATATTGTGTTACACAGTACCCTTATAGATTGCACTGCTTTAAGGTTTAAAAGAATAATAATATAAGTTATTACTCATAGAGATTTCTCCCATGTTCATAAAACTGAAACCTTTATATACTTATATCAGACACAGGTAGAGATTTTTATAATACGATTTTTAGACCTTAACTTTTGAAAACTATCAAAGGATCTCAACTATGAAGTTTTATTAAACTTAATTAAAACATGACTAAATGGTCCAACATTAAAGGGATCTGATAAAACTCCATCGACGTCGACACATAAGGACTCAAAGCAGAGGAGAAGCAAAGGGAACCATATAGACCTCGATCAGTGAAGTCCCACGTCCTAGGTTGATGAGCTCATCCCACATCCTAGCATATAGATGAAATCGAATCACACTTGGATCACATCAACATGCACACAGAGGCAAAGCCTCAATACATGTACAACACATAAGACATTTAATTAATTTAATTACCTACTTAATAGAATTTTAAACCTCATTAGGTTACTCAATTAAGGTTAGGGTCACATATACACTTAGTTGAAAAAATCCAAACTTAAGGTTTAATCGAAACAGAGTTAAAAGGATAATATTTTGGACGGGCCAAATGATGTCCAAATGCGCTAAAATTTGGACAAGTGGGCTCTGACATTGTAAGGGTTGGGTGAAAATTTATCAAGTGTTGGCTCATTGACCAACATGGCAAACTAGGCCCACTAAGGTCAAGCTAAGGTTCCCGAGCCCAATTTTTACTGAGTGTCATTCATAAGCTTAGTGGCTTCAAATGGGTCAGGGTCAATGGATATAGTTAGACAACCCTGTGAACTTGAATCCAATAAGACTTTGGGTCCAAACGCAAAGAATTTGAGCCTCGGTCAATATGTATAGTTAGCTAACACCATGAACTTGAATCCAGTAAGACTTTAGGTCCAAACTCTAAGGATTTGGGCCTGATTGGACTCGAGAATGGGAGACATTGGCAGATCACTCATACATCACAGTGAACACACCAAACAAATATTGGATTTGTTCATGTCATTTTAAGTGTTTATTTTAGAGTGATAAATTTACAGTTGAAATCTAACACAAATATACAATCATACAAAAGATTGACATCAAATGCAATCTACATCAGGGTGAAAAAATTGGGAAAATGGTTTGACAGACCACATGGACCATGAAAGCTATCACATTTTGCCAAGTTTGTCACCCCTACATGATCATAAATGTCATAATAGGCAACATAACATGCATGAAACTTGTAGATCTAACATTCATGAACACAACAAAACCAATATCATACACAAACACCATCTACAACATAAGATATGAATTTTATAAGAAAACAATGCATGTTAATGACAACATATCATTCAAAAATATTTAACTATTTTAGACATAAAAATGCAATGATTCCAAATCCTACTAACTTCTAACACAGATATATACTATAAAAAAACAAGAAAGCAAGAATACACATGAAGAGAAGCATAAATCAGTGCAAGACATGAAAAGGAGAGACTTTTACATCAAGGGGACCAAGTGGAGGTCTCTTGGCGTTTCCCACCCCAAGACCTATAACCCTAAGCGGAAAGGTTTAGGTTGAAGGGGCCTAAGAAAAGTTGTGCAAGGCTGGGGAGAAGAGGGGAAGCCAAGAGCGAGGGGGAGAGTCGGAGCAAAGGGAAGGCAAAGGTGGAAAATGGAGGGGAAGAGAAGGAGTTGTAGAAAAAGGAAATAGGCCAGAGCAAGGGCTCTTTGAATTCTGGTGCAAGGGCGCTAAGTCAGCTCCTTTACACCCAAATGTAAAACCCTAACTGTAAAGTAGCGGATGACGCACACACTTAGGGTTTTTATCCTAAGGCAACCATGACGACCTCGGGAATCATGTTGTGGGTCCCGTAGAGGCTAGGATCGACGTTTTAAACACACAATAAGTAAGCTAAACACATGATGAACTTGGTTCTAACATCTAACTAGATTCAATTTAACCGAACCATAAAAATAAAAAGACTGGGCACGTAGTGTCCAATGGGGGTACTATAGGCAAAGGAGGCTAGGGCCAGGTAAATAAATATCATATCATACTCCAACCCTCACAAGAAGAGTTGGATCCAACTAGCTTGATTCAGGTAACAAATTAATCAACTTGAAAACCCTTGGGCAAACGGCCCATGTTTTACAATCACATTCATAAAAGAACATTTTTCAAAACTAATTGACATAAAAATAAAAGAAAAAATGAATATTTGATCTAGAAAATAAGAAATGTTGATCTTAACAACATAAAATCATGTTATTCATTCTTTAAATGAACCATTAGTGGCAAAGATGGAAGAATGATCTCCCAGGAAAAAATATTAGAATTTATAAAATTTTGTGGACGAGAAAGAGTACCACCCTCTATATTTAAGTTCTTTGACGAGTTATAATTGAAAGAATACACCCTTTCCCACAAAACCAACCCCCTTAACTCTTAAAGAGTCAATCTTATCTAAGGAGATACATCACACACTTAAGAGTACCTCTTTTTAAATAGATGCACCTCCTCATAAGCATGTTGCATAGGCATGTAGCTTCTTTAAGAAAAGGATTAATCTTTAGAAGCAAGAAGCCATTTGAAATGCATAGGAGGTCTTCACGAATCATGAACAAAGCGAATGAACAAATTGCATATTCCTATATTACACTGATTGTTTAAACAAAACAATTCCCCTTCTAGATGTTTACTTTCATGGAAAAAGTTATTTAGTTGTATTACAAACGGTTGACCATTCGCAAGTATATCATGCTAAAGAATTTTCCTAGTTATACCTTGTATACAGCGTACTGTCTTTAAATCCAAGACGGTTTAAGTGTTCGTATCATTTCATTGTATCCTTTTTTTTAGTATGAAATTTTCAAAAATCTAACTTTTAGTTAAAAATTGGGTATTTTAATCGAAATCTAATAAAATATTAATGATAAAATATATTTTTATATTAAATAAAATATTTTATTTATAATTTTATGTTAATTAAAAATCTATACAACTTTTTCTACTCATGTTCTGTACCCACATCCTTGTATAACTACCTAAGTCAGATTTTCTCAATCATTAGTACCCCTTACCCTTATTTCATAACGTGAGTGGAGAACGTCAGTATCACATAATTCATTCAGAATATGGATCTACCTGGTTCGATCAAATTGAACCAAATATATTTCATATCAACTAAAAATTTGGCATAGTTTCCAGTACAGTATTTAAAATTGTGGTTCAAATATAGTTGATAGTGCAGTATTAGTTGTTAATGACACTAGTTATTCTAATATTTTAATAATGACTAAAATTTATAATAAATAAAAAAATAATTAATAAGTCCCAATTTGTAAGTAGCATTTAAGTATCTATTGAATACCTTTAATAGCAGTTTTAAATTTTTAAAAATTAATTAATGGGGGCTCTCACCTAAAGCCGATACAAAATAAAACAAACGGTAAGACATAAGCGGTAAATAATTAGCATTCCATCACCTACTAAACGGTAATTTTGAAATTTTAATTATTAACAACACACATTTTTCTTGGCCCATCTCATTTTCGGTCAACAAATAAAAATAGATGCATTTTTTGGGGTGAAAAAAAGGCGTATTTTATATTTTTAAAAGTGTATAAGATCGAAAAGCTCGTATTTTTAAAAGTGTATGTGAAAAAAAAAAAAAGCGTTTCGAACGTTTGGCGGCTTATTTTAAACGCGAGAATAGGAAAAGACCGAAAACCCCTCACGCCCCAAACAAGCGTTCACATTCCCTGCGACTCGTCCTTCTTCCCCAACCCGCCCCTCCCAACTCTCGCCCTCACTCCCGCACTTCTTCTTCTCTTCCTCTTTGTGGGTAAGTACATCTCTCCTCGGCATCTGTCGTTTGATACTTGGTTGGCTGACATTTGAGTCCGCTTTGGTCATGCTTGATCAGAATAGGTTTTGTTCATTTCTTGATTTTCTTTTCACTTCTTTTTTCTTTTTTATTTTTTTGGAATCTTGCGTTGGTGGTCTGTGCCATTGTTGCCGGTATTGATATGCGGTAGTGTCGGGTACATAGATGGGGTAAGATTTGCGAACAATCGCTTCATCCCTTTGTTTTCATGTATATGATTGAAATTCGCTACTGTTGTTGTTGTTAGTGGTGTTTTTTTTTGGTGATTGATGTGTAATTGGTTGGCATTGAGTGCGTTTTCGTCTTGTTTGGTCGTTTTTTTTTTGGGTAATATAATTGATTATGAATTTCTGTTTCCGAATATTTATGGTGATTGTACGAGGATATAGATTTTGCGAACAGTGTCTTCCTTTTTGTTTTATTTTTTTATTTTGTTGGCGTTTGTTTTTTCTTTTCCTTCTCCGTATTTTTTTTTATTGGTACGTTTTCCTTAACTGGTTCTGCGGATGTTTCTTGATTCAGGAACTTCTTTAGGATCATTTTGGTGGCGAAATTGAACGTTGCTGTTTGCTTTACTTATGATTTATCTATGATAAACTGAAATCTGTCTTTCCTTGCATGGTAATTGGTGTCTGTCCGCTTCGCATTAGGGGACATTCGTTTTGTTTATGTTTTCTGGTTCGAAGCTGTTGGATTCTGATGTTGAGATTTTTGCGTTATTATTGTTGGGTGATGCTCTCTGGGTAATTAGGGTTAGATTTGCAAACAATGTCTTCCTTCTTCTTTTTTTCATTCATTCTCTGATTGATTATATTTGTGCGTGGGTAATTTACTTGGTCAGCAATGTTTCTATGCATGTTTCTTGGTTTGAAAATTTTGGAATTTTAATGAGATTTGTGTCACTATCGCTTGGTTACATTATGAGGGTAAGATTATTTATTATCATTATGCTGCTGTTGAGCTGGATTGGGGAGGTGATAAGAGACTGTGATTAATTAATTTAATGACATGAATTGTGAGGGAGTTATGGCTCTGAAATCCCAAGATTGAATCTCCCGGCCCATTAATGACAATCACGGTTATTATATAATAATTTTTATTGCTTACAGTGGGGCTTGTTTGTTTATTTGTTGATTATTCAAGTAGAAATGATAGTTTCATTTCACCATCCTCTCCACTCTACTGCCAATAGTCCATACTCTAGCCTCTGGTGTGGATTGGGTGACTGGGTCCGTTGATTGAGTTAAAGACATCTCCCAAAAGTCTAAATCTCTTGATGTGAGGCAATTTCGATTGTTGCATATCTCAGTTTTATTCTTTGCGTGTGTTTTGCTTTTGGCTAGTTTTTTTATTGTATTCGTTATGCTTGCAGAAACTCTATATGTGACGCAAGTGGAAAAGTACGAACAAGAAATTGGAAGTGCGGCATTAATGTTTTTTCCCCCAAAAAACTGCCGTTCATGTTTTCCATTTATTTAGAATATTTAAATTAATTTTTTTAAAGTCTTTTGATCCATGAAACTATTTGAGCCGCTTCCACAGATAGATGCTAAAGTAGTCTGCTCTATTCGACAAAAAACTGAATACTTGAAGTGGTGTGACCATTTTCTGTCAAACAGTGGGTTCTATGTACTTCCCAGTTTGAAGAAAGTAGTCTATATATGCTCAAGCATGCTAATGTGTGCATTCATTTGTGTGCCTAGAAAAAACCAGAGCATGAACCTGGCCACTATCATTATCCACTTTCTACTTCATTCAAAGGGGATGATTCGTTTAAAGCTTTTTCTAAATCAAGCAAAATAGGTGTATCATTTTCCTCAAGTAATGTATAGAATGGACTTTCACTAAAATGGTTGTATATTGATTCAATATTACTGGCTTTTGTTGGGTTTACCTTGATTACTATTTCATCTTGTGCTCTCCATTACTGTTTACCTGCAATTTGTTGTTTATTATCCTCTTAACTTTTCTTTGAAACAATTTTTTGCACGGTGTCTTTGTTCCTGCTGTGCAATGAACAAATCAGCTTACACCATGTGAAGTCAATGTACGTTAATTTTTCTTTGTGTGGGCCATCGTTATATTTTGAACATTATAACGAAACCACCATAGCCATAAGGGGTGGACTGCAAACTATTGCTTCTTAAGCTTAGATATGGATATGAATTTATTCACAATCTGACTTGGGGACATCCATCCAGCGTCAATGGGTTGTTTTGAATTAAATTTTCTTGGATGCCTCTATGTGACTTTATGATTGGGTCATGTGGTCACCAAATTGCACTTTTTGCGATTTAGGACTCGTTTACTTATGGTTTGTCTATTCCATTTTCAGCTGCATTGAGCGCTCAAGGTTGAAGGGAAGGATAATATTAGAGTAAAGTTGGCTAGAATTGGTGACATGAGGAAGTTATTTTCATTCAGATCATCAGGGTCAGTTAGTGAAACTAGCAATCATTTATCTCCAACAGCCAAGAGAGATAACCGTTTGGATGGTGACATACAAGTTAAGACTCATAACAGATTTTCAAGCCAAGCAGATTTTAATTTTGGGAAAGAAAACCAACAAAGCTATGTTGAAGTGCCTCTAAGAAGGAGCTTCTCTTGTTCATCGTCCAATGCATGTAATGATCTAATAGAAAAAGGCCTTAGCAAGTCTCTCTTGAATGAAAGGAATATTCTTCGTACTGGCTTTGATTGTGAAAATCAGTGAGTGATTTGATTTTTCTAATTTGAAGTTTTTGTCTGCGTTAACATCCGCAATTTCAAAAATGATTATGAGTATTCTCCATTTTTTGGTTTCTTTTAGGAGTCATTCATGCATGTCAGATGGACATTTGAAGCCTGCAAGTGGTGAGAAGGTGGTTATTTCAAAACATGTAGGTGCAGTTGACTGTTCCGCCTCCTTAAAATTCTGCTCATATTCTTCAGGGAGCTCTATATGCAGCTCCCCAGTTCCATTACGATGTCAAGCTCCTCCTTTAACTAATGTTTCAAATAGAGTCTTGGATTTGTATATTGATGGGGAGCAGGAAGAGCAAAGTAGGAGATTGGAAAGTGAATCTCCAAAAAACTCATCAGCTTTTGAAAGAATCAATGGTTGTTTACAGGAAACTAGGCCAACTGAGTACTTGAAACGTCCACCTCGCTTTAAATCCAAAGGGGCCATCATACCGGTGAATGGTAAAGAGCAGTTGATGCCCCATTCTATCATGGAGGTTGGAGATAAGCATATGAGCACTTCACCTGAATGGGAAAGAAGATACTCTATACCATCTCCAGAAAAAATTGGAAAATCTGTAGTTAAAAAATTGACAGGTGTATGCCCGCCTGTATCTATGTTGAAATCTTTTGACGTTGATTCTGAAACTTCTACAGCTTTTGAAGAAATTTTTGTTGACCATTCAGACATTTATCCCAATTTGAGCTTAAACAAGCTTTCCCGTAACTGTTTTAAGCCCGATGCTTCTTATGAGTTAATGGCTGGGCAATGCATGAAGGAAAGTTCAGGTTCTGAATATAGAGATAAAAGCAAGGTTGAAAATTGTCAAAGAAATGCTAAAAATAAACGTTTACAATTGAGTAGAGATGAGCAAGCTGATGTAGAACTCGAAAAGGAAATAAAGGAAGCAGAAGAACGTGCTACATCTTTAGCAGGACTTCAAGATGAACAAATTACAACCAGAAATATTTTAGCCGAATTGAAGAATTTGGCTTTTGAGCTCTCCAATCAATTGAAAATCCGAAAGTCTGAGAGAATTTCAGCAAGGAAATCAATTGGAGTTCTGGAAATGGAACTGAACTCTAAAACCAGGATGCTGGAAAAGGAGAAACAAGAGCTTCAATTTTGTCTGGAAGGGGAGTTAGATAAGAGGTCCAAGGAATGGTTGACAAAGCTGGACAAGTACCAATCAGAAGAGCAGAGACTGAGGGAGAGGGTACGGGAACTGGCAGAACAAAATGTCTCTATACAGAGGGAAATCTCTCTGCATAACACCAGAGATGTGGAGGACCAAGCAAACCTCCTAGAATTGGAAACACAGTTAAACAATGCGAGTTCCAGAATGGAAGAAATAAAATTAGAAAAATGCAAGCTTCAAGATGCAGTGGTGGAATTACAAGATAGAGCTAAGCATGCAGAATCTGATTTAGATTGCCTGAGAAGAAGCTACAAGGAGAAGGATGTCGAAGTCAATGATTTACAAAAGGCATTATGTAATTTGCAGAGAGTGAATAGTGAACAAGAGAAGACAATTTCCGGATTAAGAAAAGATCTTCTTGATGTCATCTCAGGTCAATGTTCAGATACTAGTGATGGCTTGGGTAGGTTGCTGAAGGAGGTACTGAGGCTTGGTACAGTAGAACAAAAGCTCAAACAAGAAATTGAATCTTATAAGGGTGAAGTTGATTCCCTTAGACATGAGAATATAAGCCTTCTCAATCGATTTAATGGTGGGAAAAAATCATCGTTTAGTCTTGACCAAGAGCTTCATTCTCGTATGGAGTGCTTTATCAATCAGAGCTTCTCATTGCATGATAGTAGTAGCAAACTTTGTGGAGATTTGTTGGAATTTGTAAAAGTACGCGGAGACATGGAGCTTGCTCAAGAAGTGAAGAGTAGGTTTGATGGGTATTCATTGATTGAGCTTGATATGAAGGTTCAGAATATGAGGAAAGGGATGGAGGAGATTAGGAGAGGATGGAAAACGTTCTCCACAATATTGCAGGAAAAGGATAACCTGGACGCATTAAATTGCCTGTCTGAAGTTAATAAGGTGATAATTGCTCGTGAATCTTTCTAAGATCATAATTTGCTGGTTGGTTTTTTAATTCCAACTTGCATATTATTTTTTCTTGCATATAACTGTTGTAGATCGTTGAGTTCGTCTTTATCGGTCTTCTTAAGACAGTTGCTCCCTAATTGTGGTAGCTAATATGTCCAATTATCGATCTAGGAGGAGGCTGACATGAAGAATGAGTTGAAGACTGAACTGCTGTTGTCAAGAGCCTTGAGGGAAAAGCTGCTCTCACAAGATATTGAACTAAACCAGCGTCGGTCCGATCTAGCAGCTTCAATTAGGGGCATTGACATTCTTAGATGTGAACTCCAGCAGACCAGGGATGCAATTTCCTGCCTCACACACAAGTTGAAGGAGGCAGAGCTACAGGTGCATTTGCTTCATAGCCAATCTTTTTTGTTTCATAGTAACCATGTTGGCATTTAGAAGTAGCAAATGGTTGACTCGTGAGGATCTTTATTGGGCAGATGATGAAGAAGAATGACTCCATAAATCAGCTGGAAAATAGTTTGCTGGATTGTCAGAAGGAACTGAACAGCACCGGGGGAGTCCTAACAAAAGTATCAGAAGAGAGAAACGAATTGTGGGCGGAGGTGAAGCAACTCAGTGAGAAGAACATGCAATTGAATTATGAAATGGGCTTGTCGAAGAAGAAAGTAGAAAGCCTCGAGGAGGACATACTTGTCAAGGAGGGTCAAATTAGCATTTTAAAGGACAGCATAAAGAGGAAACCGTTTGATATTCTCTACGACCCAAACACGACGGAAGAATTTGTCTTGTGAAATTTCGTTGTATGTAAGGCTTCTTTTGTAGATGAGCTAATGAAAATCTTGTAGAAAGGATGACTGAGCACGGTACAGGTTGGTCCGAAAAGGGTCTCTCATTGATAAGGAATAGGCATGGAAAAAAATGATGGAAATTAGGAAGTGGAACCAGGAATTTCGAAGTGTTTTATTTTTAAATGACGATTTTGTTTTCTTGTTTTTTTCAAGATTAATAAACTCCCATATTTTAGATATCGTAATTGTTGAAAGGTTAAACCGCTTTTTACAATGGCCGAATTGGGCAATCGCTGTCTGTGAATGAACAGTGAGGAATATTATTGCAGTTGCAACCTGAGATGCAAATGATACGGGTCTATGACCAAAAAAGAGACGGGATATTCTGGAAACAAATATGGGCTTGCACTAGCTCTTAATTTTAGAATTAAAGAGAAAATGATGGCCAGAGACAATCGAAGAGGCTGGGCGGAAGCTTTTATCTTAAATTCATATTTGCCTGAGCCCTTCTCTTGGGCTCCTTATTTCAAAAGGTTTAAGTATTATTTTAAATAGAGAATACTTAATACTCTTTTATAAGCTAATTTTAATATCAACCCTTGAATTACAAGGACCAATACTAAGGTTTCTCATTTAAATAGTGTATCGTGCATATCTGGTAGTTTAAACTTCTTATTTCAAATAGTACCTGATTTTTTAATATGAAAAATTTACAAAATGTGGTTTTTTGTTGAAAAGTGCGATAATTCTATTGATACTTAACAAAATATCGATGACAAGATATTTTTTTAATATTTAATAAAATATTTTATTTATAATTTTAGAATTTGATTGAATCCAAGTTGAGCTGATTAAATCAAATATACTCACACCGGTCATAAATTTGGGATGATAATTAGTACAGTACCTAAAAGTACGGGGTTGAACTTCTCAAGTCGGTGGGACAATTCGTCCATGGCATTGCATATTAAAAGCACTTTCAAAGGGACATCGTACCCACAATTTTTCATGGACTAAATATATTTATACTTGTACGAGAGAAACATACACAAATTAACAAACCCATTAATCATTATATTACGATACCCTCCATATAAAAAAAAATGTAAGATAAAAGTGTGGTGGAGAGTAGATTTTACACCAATGTGTGAGGGCAGTTTGTCCTCCAATATCTAGTAAAAAAAAGTGGAAACATACTTACATCTCAGGAAAAACTAAATTCAATTTTTTAAATACAATGTTTGAAAATTGTCATAATACCATTTAGAAAATAAAATAATTATGTATTAAAATATTATATCCTCATTCAAAATTATTGTAAAGTCCTATTATTCTCAGATCTCAAAAGTCTTTTACAGGGAAGTGTGTATCTTTTGAGCAAAGCCCTCAGTTCAGATACTAGTGATGGCTTGGGTAGGTTGGTGAAATGGAACAAAAGCACTAACAAAAAAAATTGAATCGTATAAGTGTGAGATGATTTCCTTAGATTTTAGAGTATAAGCCTTCTCAATCGGTTCAATTGTGAGAAAATATCATTATTTAGGAATCAGCAGGAGCTTCATTTTCGTGTGGAGTGTTTTATTAACGAGAGCTTATCATTGCGTGTGCTAAATTATAAGTGGAAGAATCAGAGTACCTTAATACACCATCAGAAAAATGGTTTTTTATTACGATTGATATTTGTCACGATCAATCCCGTGGCAAATCCACGGTGTAGTCACAGACTCACAGCAAGTGGTGGCAGTAATACCATGGCAAATTAGACACGGCTTTGCCATTGTCCAACTGTGGTTAAACATAACCGCAGGGTAGCCAGCATAAGCTGAGGTAATAATAGATGATTTGTAGCAAACTTTATTGAGACTTGTTGGAAATTATAAAAGTTTCTAAAATGTACGTTGGAGACATGGAGAATCCATGAGCAAAAAATAAAAAACTGAAGCATATTCGTTAATTGAGCTTTATATGAAGTTGGAAATTATGAAGAGAGGGATGAAGAAGGTTATTATCCTTTTTCTTGTAATATTTTGGACTTCGTTTTCCATCATCTCCTAATTAATCTTCTCCTATGGAAACCGTTTCCCACCCTCTCCTAAATAGGAAGAAGGATGGAAAACAATGCCTATAGTGTTGGATTGATAGGCCCCCAAAGCAAACTTATAATGAGTACCACGGGTCTCTTTTAATCTAAAAATTAGTTTAAAAAATATGACTCCAAACATGATGTAGGATAAACCCAATAATTCTCCTCCTCACTATATTATATCACCCAAATTATCTCCCCCACACTACATATCAGTATATTATAATAAAGTTCTAGGAAGGACACCAAAACCAACTTAAGTTCCACAAGGTTTGAAGTCTTACAAGGGACACCAAAACCAACTGAAGTTCCACGAGGGCCTCCAAAACGGAAGTGTTATGTGTCTCTCTTAATCTTAAACAACACATAAGAGAAAATTAGGAGAGGATGGAAAACTGTCTCCATGATATTGCAAGAAAAGCACAACAATCTCCTCCATCCCTCTCCTCACATTCTGCAACTTCATATCAAGCTCAATTACCAAATATCCATGCATCAAACCTGCTCTTCATTCCTTGTGCTTGCTTTGTGTCTCCATGTAATTTACAAGTTTTTAAGAAATTCCAACAAGTCACTGTAAAGCAACAGAATGTAATAAAAAAAAAAGGAGTTAGAAGTTTGTGAAGTTGTCCTTTTTGCGGTGCATAAGAACGATTTAGGTTTCGGTGAGTAGATGAAATACTTAACACTAGTAAAAATGTCATGGATCACAACCTAGATCTCCAAAAACCTAGTATTTAATAATACACAAGGGAATTCAAATTTTCTCAAGTCAACGATTTAGGTGGGCAAATGAAAGTCTTTATATAATAATCAATGAGTCAATTAATCAACTTTAATCAAGAATAATTGAATTAAAAAAAATCATTTCTATATTTAGTAGAGTCAAAAAATGAACTCTTTTTTAAAATGCAACTTATCCCGGCAAAACTTAGGATTTGGATAGGGCCACTCGATCACAGACGACCCAATAAACAATTGACAATATTATTATTTCTCCTAATAAAATAAATATGTCAGGAGTAATTAGATTTTCTTAATATAAATACTTGGCCAATGTCGACAATTACGGACACGGCTTAAGTCATGTCCAAATTACTCCAAACCATTAAGCCCATAGAGATGCAGATTAATGTTAACCACGGCCAAACAAAATCAATTATTTAATTTGGATATATCTTTAAAGTAAAAGTCAAAAAAAAATTATCTCTAAGATATTAGAACAATGAGAGCTCATCAATAAAATACAAGTTTGGATGGTGGCATACAAGCTGACCTCTAATTACAGCTCTTCAGATTCTCAGTTTGGAGAAGAAAATAATGAAGGCTATGTTGGAGTGCCTCTCAGGAGTTCATCGTCAATGCATATGATGATTTAATATAAAAAGACCTTTCCAGATCTCCCTTGATTGAAAGGAATACTGTTCATACCGGATTTGATTGTGAAAATCAGCGAATGCTTTCATTGTTCTAATTCGAAGTTTTTGTCAGTGTTAATGTCTGCAATTACAAAAATGTTAATTGGGTTTTCTCTTCTTTGTTTCATTTTTGAGTCCCATGTAGGAATCATTCATGCTTGTCAGATGGACTTTTGAAGCCGGCAAGTGGTGAGAGGACGGTTGTCACACAACATGTAGGTGAACCTGATTGTTCCCCCTCTTCAATATACTGCTCATATTCTTCTGGGAACTCTATATGTAGCTCGCAAGCTGTTCCATTACGATGCCAAGCTCCTCCTTCATCTCATGTTTCAAATGGAGTCTCGGACCTGTAAACTGAAAGTGATCAGGAAAAGCAAAGTAGGAGATTGGAAACTGAGTCTTCAAGAAACTCACCAGCTTCTAAAAGAATCAATGCTTGTTTCCTGGAAAGTAGGATAACTGAGAGTTTGAAAAGTTCGCCACGCTCTAAATCCGAAGGGGCCATCTTACTGGTAAATGATGGTAACTAGCAGTTGATGTCCTGTTCTCCACTCCCAAAGGAGCCACCTAAACTTTTGGGTTCTTCACCTCAATGGGAAAGAAGATACTCCACATCCTCATCTCCAGAAAAAATTGGAAATTCTGTAGTTAAAAAAGAAGAGCAAACCGATGTTGAACTCGAAGATTTAATAAAGAAGGCAGAAGAAGGTGCTAAAATTTTAGCAGGACTTCAAGATGGGCACATCACTACCGGAGATATTTTAGCAGAGGTGAAGAATTTGGCTTTTGAGCTGTCAAATCAATTGGAGATCAGAAAATCTGAGAGAACTTCATGAAGGGAAGCAATTAGAGCTATGGAAATGGAACTTCAATCTTGTCTGAAAGAGGAGTTGGATAGGAGTTAATGGAATGGTTGACAAAGCTGGACAAGTACCAATCGGAAGAGAAAAGACTGAGGGAGAGGGTGCAGGAACTGGCAGAACAAAGTGCCTCATTACGAACAGAAGTCTATCTGCATGAAACTAGAGACGTGGAGGACAAAGCTAACCTCCTAGAGTAGGCAAAACAGTTGAACAACATTAGTTTCAGAGTGGAACAATAAAATTAGAAAATCGCACGCTTCTAAGCATGCAGAATCTGATCTAGATTGCCTAAAAAGAAGCTACAAGGACAAGGATGTGCAAGTCAAAGATTTCCAGAAGGCATTATGTTATTTGCAGAGTGAATAGCGAACAAGAAAAGACCATTTCTGGGTTAAGGAAGGATCTTCTTGATGGCATCTCAGGTCAGTGTTCAGATACAAGTGATGGCTTGGATAGGCTGTTCAAGGAGGTACTCAGACTTGGTGCAACAGAACAAAAGCTCAAACAAGAAATCGAATCTTATAAGAATGAAGTTGATTTCATTAGACATGAGAATATAAGCTTTCTCAATCGGTTTAATGGCGGGAAAATATCATCGTTTAGGCTTGACCAAGAACTTCATTCTCGTGTGGAGTGTTTTATTAATCAGAGCTGCTTATTGCATGGTGGTAGTATCGAACTTTGCGGGGACATGTTGGAATATGTAAAACTTTGTAAACTCCACGAAGATACAGAGCATGCACGAGAAATTAAGAGTAGGTTTGATGAGTTCTCCTTAATTGAGCTTGATATGAACGTTCAGAATATGAGGAGACGAATGGAGAAGATTAGTAGAGAATGGAAAACAGTCTCCACATTATCGGAAGAAGAGAGCAAACAGGTATGAATCGAATTGCCTGTCTAAAGTTAATAAGGTGGTAATTGCTCTTGCATCTTTCTCAAATCATAATTTGCTGACTAACATGTATATATTTTTTCCTTGCATATGAGCACCTGTGGTCTGTTCTGCTTTGGTCACTAACATTTACAATTATTGATCTAGGAGGAGGCTGATATGAAGAATGAATTGAAGACCGGAGAGCTGCTGTCAAGAGCATTACGTGGAAAGCTGCTCTCACAAGATATTGAGCTAAACCAACATTGGTCTGATCTAGCAGCTTCAATAAGGGGTATTGATATACCAAGATGTGAACTCCAGCAGACCAGGGATGCAATTTCCTGCCTCACACACAAGTTGAAGGACGCAAGGCTGCAGGTGCACTTGCTTCATATGTAACCAATCTCTTTTGTTTTGTATGAACTTTTTTTAGGCATTTAGAAGTTGCAAATGGTTGCGACTTGTGAGAATCTGTATTGGGCAGATGACGAAGAAGAATGAATCCATAAATCAGGTGGAAAACAATTTGCTGGATTCTAAGAAGGAATTGAACGGTATCAGGGGTGTAACGTCTAAAGTACAATGTAATGAGCTTAAATCACCTCTTTAAAATGGTTAACATAAGTTAAAGATTTATATTCTATTCCTACTTATAAATAAGATCTTTTCTTGATGTAGAACTAAGTTGAGAGATCTTATAATCCACCCACCTTAGAAAATTTCGTCCACGAAATTCCTGTACTTGGCCCGTTGCTAGTCCAAACCCATAACCTTCTATAGCCCATGACCGAGAGCCTAATTAACGTTAATAGTCCGGCTGTAATACCCCAAATCCGGTTCACGCTTGTGAACCGAACTGGCATGTTACGGGCCCCAGTTAGGTCGGCTAACCCGAACCCAACTCGTACTGATCCAATCTCATCGTCTTAAAATGAAGATACGACTTATCGCATATGAATGAATGCATAAAACCCTAACAAGATACTACATGAATGACAAGCACCTTAAATCACACACCAATACAATTACGATAAAATTAATAAAAATTCTAAAATATAACGGACAAAGTTTCCCCTAAAAATCCAATTACGGTACACCCTGTCAAAATAATATACATAAACATATATACATATATCAACAATTTTATTCATATAAAATCTAGCATACTATAAACTCTTTCTCTGAATCTTGGGTCTCAGCCCACCTGTGTCCTCTATTCATTTTCTTCACATCATGGCATCACGCCTTAGCAGTTCATCACATCATCATGCTCTTCATTTCTTCTCATCAGTTCATATATAATAAAATCATAAAAAAAATATTAAACAATCATTCACCAAACATGTGTGTGTGTGTGTGTGTGCATAAGAACTCATTGCTCCTCCGTCCAGCTGGCACATCCATCTCGTGCTCGTCACCTACACATAATACAAAAACGTCAGTAACAAGCGTTACTGGTCCAGAATATAAATAATAACAAACTGGCTATGAGAACAAACACTCATATGAAAGAAAAATCCATATACTCCTCATGAACTCTCTGAAGGGCATCTAATGAGGAGCCACTGGGCTGCAGACACGGTAGCATCCCGAACTGACTGAACTACTGCTGCTATTGTAAAACCCCATTTTTGGGTTAGGGTTTTACCCGATTTAAGTTTTCCCTATTTGGGTCAGTATCGAGTTGGTTTGAACGAGATCGAGCCAAACTTGTTTCAGATTATGAGTATGGGCCTAAATGGCCGTATGAACATGTTATGGAGGCTGAGTATGCCCGACATGCAAATTATAAGATCACGAGTTATCAATGTATGCTCAGGTATACGGATTTGTTTGTATGTGTTAGACAGGATTTTAGGCCTAAATCTAGGCCTAAAATCCTGTCTAACACAT
>JAVDBV010047649.1:0-17861 GCA_032619315.1 Piper longum
TGGTGGACTACTACCCGTTTCTCAGGGTGTTGGATCCGCAAGGGGTGAGGAGGAAGACGAATGGCTACTTCAAGAAGCTGCTTGATGTGTTTGATGGGTTGATACGAGAGCGGTTGGTGGAGAGAGCTGGTCCCAAGTATGAGAAGAAGGAGGATTTTGTTGAAGCTCTTCTTGACTTGAAGGAGAACGGGGAGGCTACTCAGATCAGTACTCATGAGATGAAGTGCTTGTTTCTGGTAAGAGATCATTTCATCCTTGTGTTTCTCTTTGTTTTTTGATTGAGCATATAAGAAATAATCTTCCTTATGTGCCAAGACTCAGGACCAATTACTTCCCGTGATAATAATAAGATGGTTGAAATGTAAATTTTATAAACTAAGATCCATGTGATTTATATTTCTCACAGGGTTGAAATCGATATTTAGTTGGTCAATTCTGCTATAGATGTTGATTTTTCTACAAACAGGTACACTTGTTTTGGGTATTCCAAAAGCAATATAACAATTCAACAGCAGCAGATCAAAATCCAATTTGAAGTTTTTTTATTGTTACCCATAATGATTCTGATCCAGAAAATGGACGGCAGCAATCGGTTTGTCAGCATCCAGATCAAAGCTGATAATTTTTTACAAACCTATGCCCAAAACTGAATACAATTTTTTTTCACCAAAAACCCAACACAGCTGATCTAGTCCGTTTGCGGTTTTTGACACCTCTGTTTTTTGTCAACGAGTGACAAAAGAATTCTGATGTCAACGGAAAAAAAATTCATATATGAACGGAGAGGAAGATATTTTTTTCTATCCGCAAAGTTAATAATGAACCGACGTTCCAACAGTGGAGTGGGCGATGGCGGAGCTACTCCGCCACCCAACCGTCAAGGCCAAGGTCAAAAAGGAGTTAGATGACACACTTGGATCAAAGCAACGAGTTGTAGAATCAGACATCACCAACCGTCTCCCATACCTCCGAGCAGTTGTTAAAGAAACACTACGATTGCACCCACCAGCGCCTCTCCTACTCCCCCACAGAGTTGAATCAGACATTGAACTATGCGGTTACACCATACCCAAGTCCACCCCAACTGCTCATCAATGACTGGGCTATCACCAGGGACCCAAGCAACTGGCCAGAGCCGATGTGTTTCTGGCCAGAGAGGTTCTTGGACTCGCCTGTGGACTTCCGAGGACGGGACTTCGAGTTCATCCCATTTGGAGCAGGTCGAAGGATCTGCCCAGGGTTGCCACTGGGGGACAGGATGTCACACCTCATGTTGGCATCTCGTCTCCATTCCTATGATTGGCAGCTACCAGAGGGGATGAAGCCCGAGGAGTTGGACATGACAGATAAGTTCGGTCTGACTTTACAAAAGCTTGTCCCATTCCTTGCTGTTCCAATTGTAAAAAAGGAGAACCATGAATAGCCTTTGAAAATACAGTTTGCATACAGATGAATGGCACTTAAAGAACCTAGCTTCTGACGTCTCACTCGTGCACAATAAAAATCGCAGAAATGCAGTGGATAATTTCTATATGATGTTTGTTTGAAGATGACTTTTGTCAACTGAATCAATATTTTGCTCGCAATCGAGACATGTTGGTGTTCAAACTCAATACAGTATGATCAGAAGCCTTCTGTCGACTGTCACCAGCTTCCACATCTTTCCAACTAGAAGCCGAACAAAGATGGGAGACAGAGTTCAACCATGAAACTAAACTTGGTTTTTCCGTAACATCAGATTCAGCAACTTGAGAAAATAGGTGGCCAAGCACCACTTTTTGGCCATCTTTTGGTAATTGGATGACAAATTGTGCAAGTAATTTTAGTAGTTCAGAAAGCATCTGCTCCGAAGAAAAAGAAAATAAGCTTCCATCCACCGAAATAATCTACAATATGCTTATTCCTTGAATTTGTTGACTGTATTCAATTACAAAAAAACCACTTGTTCATCAATGATAATCAAAGACAGATAACTGCACAACTTAACGAAAAAACAGATGCAAACATTTTACTAACTGCTATATATACCACATTATTAAAATATACATGCTAGGCCAAGATGGTTATGACAATTAAGCTACATGCTTATTCAAACAGCAGCTATCGACTGAAAGATCAGGAACAACTATCATAGATCACTGAGACGGAAATGTTAATAGTAATATACTCATACAAAACAACATAATTATGAAGGACGATGCCCAAAAAAGTTGACACATTTTTTAGGGCCTCTGCTTTGACTGCCATGTCAGCCATTTAGGCTAGAATGTCAAGAGGCACAACATCAGGAGTGGTTTTAAAGGGGTAGTTTGGTTTAGTTAATTCCATTGTGGGTTTAAGCCTTAAGCAAGGCTGATCAGTTCCTAAATTTAATGGGATTGGTCTCAAAGAGCTTGATAATCAAGTGTTTTCTCAAGATCTACCTAATCCACATGACGTTGGCTTGGTTCAAGTGCTCACGTTATGACCTATGAGTGTGGTTTAAACTCGTTCGGTTTAGTTTGGCATTGGTCTCGTATCAACTGTATTCAAAATGCTGAACATGGCAGCACATGAACAGACATAATTATCGAGGAATTTACAAAAAGGACGAGGTGATGCATAAGTCAGGAAATACGATATAAAAGCATGAATTTAATACTTAGTTTTATTGAACTAATGAAGAACAAGGTTTGAGTCGCACCTGTATGTCCACAAGCAATGTAAGGCGCAGAAGCAAGTCAACAATTTTATTGTTTGGTCCAGTATCTTCATGCCAGTTTTTCCACATTTGAGCATTTTGTGCCCCGCTTCATAGCAAAGGCTAATAGATTTATCAACAAATTTATGGATGCAAAATATTATGGCTGGACTCCCAGCAGAAGGATGCCAAATTAAGGCAACAATCCCAGAAGCAAGCCATTCATACGCTGTTGTGCTAGGATACACCTACAATGTGAATCAATAGTCACTAAGATCCATAGACTTGAACAAATCCTGAAGACAAAAAGTTAATGAACTTGTTACCTCCAGTGATCTTTCAATATTGAAAAATATAAGTTGTTCTATCCGGATCCTTTCCTGAAGATAAAAATGATGCAAATACAGTATGTGCAGCTCGTGCAACCTTTCCAGTAGGATGCCTCATGTATCTGATCAATTTCTACTAACAAATCACACTTAACCTTATTGTGTCCATTTGTCACACAAATAAAATGTCGCATAGAACTATTAAAATCCGCTGTCATGAAGATAAAAGCGGTAACATTAGCCAAAAGCAGATGTCAAAAGGATACAAGAACATGGTTGGAACCACCAAGTTGGTGAATACTTGCAAAGGAATATGTTCAATACAAGTTGGAATAATGCGGAGGTAGAACAAAATCCTAGCAGTCTGCAACTCATCTGCAGCCCAGAGATATTTCTTCTTTACATATCCTTCAGTTAAACAATAGCACCGTACTTAGTGACAGCAATAACCAAACGAGGCCTACTATATGTACTAAAAGTAAGCTTTTTAGACCGACTTGATAAGTTAACAAAGAATATGAAGGCATGGAATGGACAAAGGAAATACTGGATGACTCATTCTGGATATCAATCACCCCAGTGAGAATGGTGTCCGAGTACTCAGGCAGCCGAACTCGCCCAAAGTACTGTAAACAGGAAAATGCCACTAAATTTTGACAGACACCTCCGAGCTCAAATTCACATTCTTCTTAGCAACCACAGACGCAAAAACAACCACCATAAGAAACGCAGATTCAGATACCTTGTCAAGATTAACCAACAAATCATTCCTCCCATTTTCCAACATGAATTTCGCCAGCCTAGGGTTCCAAAAACTTTCCCGGCAATACTTCTACATCCGGCCCTCTACAAGCAGCTTGCTCTCCTCATAAGCCAACACATACTGCTTACAAAAGGCGCTAGTAATAGCGCCTGCTGCCCCTCTGAACAAAGCACTACTATAGTGCATCCTAACCTCCTCAACAGTAAGCGAATTCCCAATGGACCTTCTATAGTAAATAGGCAAAGGAACAACCTCAGCCATCAAGGGCACTGCAAGGCACACAACCAGCGAGGGATGGAAAGAACGGGGGCCGCTACGAGCCAAGCGCAATGCAACAAATTGCAACAAAACCTTAGCATTGTTTTCAAATCATCACCATACCCACCAAGATCGAATTTTTCAGTTCTAGGAATCAAACCCATTGCAATTGAAACAATTGTACCTTCAACCAAAGACCTCAAATCCCTAGCTGCTCGAACAGTAATGTTGCCATTCAATCCCCGCAAGATGCCGGCAGCCGCCATGACCACGACCTGCTCCGGGTACCTCTTCTCATGATACTTCTACAATTCGACGCAAGCAATCCGAACTTTCTCAGACGAACCGGAATCGACCGAGCTCGAGACGATCCACTCCATCAGACGCAGGATCATGAGCCCATGATCGAGGGGGAGCGGCGACGCCCACAATCCGCCGAAAACCCCCACAAAGTCCGAATCTTTGGCGGCGAAGAGCGCATACCCAGACTCCGGCGAGCAGCTCGTCGGCGAGATCGCCCACCAATCCGACCCTACTAATAATATATTAAATTATTTTTAGTCTAAATGGGCGTGGGTATAAACAAAAAGAAAATATTTATGTATAAATTTGTAAATTTATATTAAAATTTAATTAATTTGAAAATAATAAAATACAAAAATAATAAATAATTAAATGGGTGTGATCCTGCCTGAATTATTAAAATTCAGTATTCGAAAAAGTTCTTAAATTATGAGTGCTAATATGGTTTAACATCTTACTACTAATATGCCTGCAAGACCCAATTAAATATAAACAAACTAGGCAGGATGTCACGTCATATCATGCACAGCTAAAATTAGATAAAGAATTCAATTTTATAATCCTCATTGAATAGACTATGATTATTTGATATCTTATCGATAGACTTCTATTTTTAAAGATACAAGACTTTAATTTAATGGGGAGTTAAATTAGAATAATTTGATTTATTTTTTTGTTTATTTGTTGTATTTTGATTGCATGAATCTCCTAACTTTTCATCAAAGATCGACTTTTAGTTCTCATTTCAGCACTCTTTGAATATCATTAACAGTTTTGAAATACTAGTATTTAATAGGTCTTACACTACTAGTATTTAATAGGTCTTACACTGCTTGCTCACTGGGCTCACTACAACCTCACAGTTGATTAATTTTTTTTAAATTTAATTAGTGGTTTTTTTACCCAAAGCTGAATTATATTTTGCATATTTTATTTCTTCTTTTTCTTCTTCCACCCTATACCTAAAAGTAAAAGGTGTGAAGAATAGTGATCTTGAATTGGAAATCATGTGATTACAAACGATAGTATTTTTGATGGCCAAATGTCCTTGTTAGGTTGGAACCAGTAATGTACAAGCATTGGTGGAGGGAATTATTTTGCATATTATTTTACTTTTATAGTTGAATATTATTAACCATAATTACTCTTCAAATAATAATTTTTATTTGTCATAGTTGGATTAAAATTTTGGATGCTATTATTGATTAATGCTTTCCTAATAAGTGAAGGGTAAAATTACAAATTAGAAAGTGACACTCGGTGAATTATGGTGAGTTCGAATAGGATATGTTGCAAATTTCTATGACTTTTATTTTGATATAGACTAGACTAATAGCATAGACAATGTAGCCCTATATAAAAAAAATAACATAGATAATGTAGATAGATTGGTTTAGATGCATGGTTTATTGTTAGTTTTATGTGTGGGATTGGTTTTTATTTTCTAGGAATGCTATCGAAAGTACCTTGCTCAAGCAATGGATTAGGAACTTGGAGGGTGAGAGAGGAATCCTAGTTCGGGGGGATGTTTCTCTTGTGCAAGTACTTGTGCAGGTACCTCTAATTTTTTACTATTCCTTAGAACTATTTGGTATTTTAAATAATGATCTGTCCATTTGATTTTTTACTTTGGAGTTTTTTTCTACCATGTGCTTGTGTTAAAGAATTTTTTCTGATTGATTTGATAGACGAGAATCTATGGCCTAGCCATTTTTTATGGAAGTTGATGTTTAATAAATTTGAGATGTTTAAGTAGAGTCTAATTAATGTATCATGATTAATAAAAATGCAAGCTTCGCTAGCTTTGTAGCATATTGCATTTGTCTTTATGAAGATCAAAATGGATGCTTTTTGTCAATGTTTTTTTTCTTCTTTTGTTTTTTTTATTTTCTCAAAAGGATTGTTTATTGTGTATCAAACAGGGAGTTGATATGTTTGGAAAACGGGTAGGATTCCTGAAGTTTATAGCAGATGTCATTGATAATGGAAACAGGCAAAGAGGTAAATATCTAAATGTTATGGCTTACTGAAATATGCAGTTTATTACAAGGAAAGAGTTCTGTAACAATCCTGCCAAATCTGCACAATCATGAAAATGTCCTCTATTATTTGCATGGAATAATAAGACAGCCTTATGGAATCTGCCAATGTTTTTACTCTACTGCCAGATATCTTGCATCGCTAGTCCCAAACACATAAAGGAGGAGGATGACCTTAGAAAAGGCATCCTGTCCTCAAACCTTTGCCGTTCCTTTTCAAATGAATTCCAGACCAATGTAGTGACAGGCAAAATTTTGTTTCATTTTGTCTATTATGTTATTGGTTTCCTGAAAATTTTGAGCATTAGACTACTTGGGAAAATGCACTGACAAGGTAAGATTCAGAGTATGGTTGTTTAAAGCATTTTTATGTCTAGTGGTGGAAGTTTGGATCATATCAAGATATTGCTTCTTTTGAGCATTTTCTAAATGTCCCATAGAATTGGGCATGGGCTCGTTCTAATGTTGCTAGTAGAATGTTCCATGCATTTAGATCCCTTTTATAGGTTGAATAATGGGAACAATCTTCACATTGCAATGGCATGTATATTTTCATTATTTCAAGCGAAAAGTGCTCTAAATATGCGATCACATGGCAACAAATTAATAATTGGAATAAAATATCTGCATCTCATTATTTTAGTAAGGCTTGGTTATCAGGCTGGAATTTTATATCATTAACCGTTTCGAACTTTAGTTAATGACACAAGTCCATGTAAAACACAAAGTGGAAGGCTCACGCTAGCATTGACACCACTTTCAATTTCATAGGCTGGAAAAAATGAGATGAAGTTTTAACATTTTTGTCATCATGTAGCTATCCAAATTAGACAACTGCCTAATGAGATGGTTGGCTGAGTTAGTTTATATACAAACATGTAAAGCATTGGGGATTCTTGTCACCTATCGTAAGAATTCTTTTAAGGGGCCTTGGGGAACTTTGTACATTAAAAGGCAGTTTGAATGATCTGCAATATTGAAGGATAGACTACTGTCATATTAGTAATTATATATGTGTGAGCGACAATAGGCTAAATAACACTTGAATAAATGAACAGCTTAACTTTTCTCCGTTCTTAAGAGTCATTGTGGTGGGCAAAAACGTCAGGAGTGATTGACTAACTGTTTTCAGTACTCTTACTGCTGGGTCCTGGAACATCATTCTAGTGACTTGTCAGTGACTAATTTGTTGCTTTTCGTTTCATGGCGTCCTTTGTTCATTATCACTTTTTTTTTTCTTTTTTATGGAGCAAATTTTTGTAATCTGAAGTTTGGGTAGGTTCCAGGAATAGTCTTTGCAAGAGGACCTGCTGCTGCTGTTTTGATACTTTTGGAATCTGGAGGCAAGACATATGTAGTACTTACTGAAAAGGTACTTCTGTGGCTTGATTATTGTGACATGTGGTGTTCTTTGCTGTGAGATCAATTACTGTTAGGGTAAGCAAATCTGACATTCGTTTCTCTTTTCTTAGGCGAGAGTACCTGTTGGAAAGTTTATATTAGAATTGCCAGTTGAATGATTGATGATGAGGGAGGTGATGTTGTTGGTACAGCAGTTCGTGAGGTAAACCAATCTCTTCATCATTCCTCTTTGTATTTTGTGTTGTGTTGGGTGAGAGTTATCTTTCTTATATTTCCTCCATCTTTATTTTTGTAGGCAATTCCAGTCGTATTTTTCCTGTGATGTATGGATATGATATACTGTGTGCTTAGATTTGTTTGTCTTAGATTTGCTAAGGGAAATGTGTTGGTCTAAAATCATTGTAGAAGTGTTGAACAATTATCGACTAGTGGATAGAAATGTCTTTCCTGCTTATTGTTATTTCTGCTTGGTCTTAGGAAGGGCTGTTTCAGATATGATGTATTGTATGCTTAGGCATGTAGTTTTGTTTGTCATAGATTTGCTAACGGAAATGCGTAGGTCTAAAATCATTTAGAAATGTTCAACAATTATTGCCTAGCGAATAGAAATGCATTTCCTGCTTATTGTTATTTTTGCTTGGTCTTAGGCAGGGCTGTTTCAGAACGCGAACTTTAAATGACCTGTTTGAAAAAAAAGTGCCTTTTTGAATTGGTTGCATAAATAAATTTTAGTAAATTAATCCTGAGACAGGTCAAATATTTCATGTAAGCATGTTCAACGTTTAAAGTCGTATTGCAATGACTATGGCAGGTGGAAGAAGAGACTGGTATCTCTTTACATTTGGATAACATGATCAATCTAACTGCCTTTTTAGATCAATCTACTGGGTGCAAAATTTTTCCATCACCGGTATGTAAATTCATGCTCAATCCATATTTAGGCCTGTTTGCTACTGTTTTCTACTTCTTAATACCTTTGAGAACGCTACACTTGTTAAACTCCCATTTCAGGGTGGCTGCGATGAAGAAATCAGCATATTCTTATATAAAGGAACCGTTGAAGATGTAGTAATAAAATCCCTTCAAGGAAAAGAAATGGGCCAGCGTGAGCATGGGGAACTTATCACAGTACTTGTTATTCCATGTGAAAAGTTATGGCGGGCAACAGTAGATGCAAAGACCCTCTGTGCTATTGGCCTATATGAGATGGGCCAAAAGGGAAGGTTTATTACCTTACACTACGAAATAGTTTGTAAATAAAGTAGAATCCATGTCTCTTTACATTTTTGTTCAATTCAATGGTTTGCCACCTCCATAGATCCTGATAAGCATTGGTCATGGTTTGATTGGATACTGATATATACAGTCATGCCATGGCTACTTGCAGGCTTCTTTCTCCAAATTCTCTAAAGACTGTAATACAACACTACAACATTTCAAGCCACTCCCAACCCAAATCTGCCAAACCTTCTCCCTTTTTAATCCTATCATTTGCTTCCATATATGCCATCTGGTACCACAGCCCAGCAGAGGACTGGTTTCCAAACCTATGAATTGTCGCCCGGGCGGGTTCCGTTTGTTCCTATCCAAGCTCGACTCTTCTTCCTATCTCCTTCACAGTTGACAGGGACGAAGGATGCATACAATAATGATCTACACACTTGCCAAACCTGGGCACATAAAGCTCACATCTGGGATTGTAAATTGTTTTCTCCGCCATTGACGCCAGATGTCTCACCTTCACTGACATGGGCAGAATAGATTTACCCAGGACTGTGAAGTTTGCACGAAGCAATTCATAGAAATGCTGCAACACATCAGGTTCTAGAGAGAACCCTCTTATGCCTTGGGAGTCCTCTTCAAGAAACCCAGAACTGTAAGCCTTATCATTTGAAGCTATTTGAGTTCTTACGACATGGAGTAGCTTTGTACTTTGCAATACTGTCGGCTGCCTTCTTGTTGGTCAACAGCACAGCCGATGCTCCCATCCTGAACCTGCAGTTGAGATTAAGCTTCCGCTTGTCATTCCCAGAGTACCATCCACAGGATAGGACCTCTGTACTTACTACTACAACAAAAGAGAGACCAGACTTCTGCAGGAGGTTGCGAGCCATGTCGATGCCAATTGCACCAGAGCTGCACCCCATCCCTGAAACATTGTAAGTCTTAACATCTTCCCGTAGATTATATTTGTTGACAATCATGGAAGTCATTGAAGGAAACGTGCAGAAGGCACTGCTAGTAACAATCACAACGTCGATATCATGGGGCAAAATCTTGGTTCTGGAGAAAAGATCGTCCATGACAGGGAAGAGAAGCATCCGGGTTTCTTGGATGGCATCTCCATGGTTTCGTCTTGGTGGAATGTAGTGCAATGGTGGTGGGAGGTAAGTCCGATCACTCTGCCTAGTTGCAGACAGAACCTTATTTGTGTATGCAATGCTACCTTCATTGAAGATGTTCACAAGAGCAATATGTTCAAGGAACAAAGATGCTGGGACTCGACAGTTATCTGGTGGCGAAGGCAGGCGTAGTCTATTACATAAACAGTGTTGGATCTACAAACACTGACTTGCACCACTAGTATTGATGCAACCACCACCACTAGTGGAAATGGAATGAAGCTGAATGCAAGTTTGCATTGATTTGTGATGAAGAACAAAGTGACCCCCATGATGAGGAAGTGGAAGAAGTGTAGTTTGCTGAAAGGGTGCAACATGCATTCGACTTCCTCATTGGGTTTGCTGAAAGGGGTGCAACATGCATTGGACTTCCTATATTTTTTGTGGTTCTTCTCACTTCTCTCTTTTTTCTTTTCCATTTCCAAGATTTGAGCTTCCCTTTTGATGATTATTTGTTCTAACTCCATTGTCTGTCTGTCTCCCGTCTTCTGTGATTGCGAAAGCGGTTGATTGGTTTCTGTTTGTGCTGGCTATCTTAGTTTTGCAGCTAAGTTTTATTTTTCTTTTGGCCTTTAATTGTCTTCCACTATAAAATTCAATCAGCATTCTATCCATTTCAGATTGATTTGATTTGATTTGGAGAAGATCAACCATCAGATATTAACATATTTATTATTATCATTATTATTTTTATTAGATCCTCGTACATGTACCTTTTGTTATTTGTTTGTTATTTGCTTATGAAGTATATATCACTAATAATAGCTTATACCGTGGGATTTTGTTCAATTGCTTAGGCTAATTTTATGGATGTTTCACATTGTTATTATATGTGTTTGAATCTTGTGAGCTTGATGATGATTGATAGAAGAATTAGAATGCTGGCTGTTTATTTTTATGTTTGTATTGTGTGCATTTATTTTTTTTAAAAAGTTATTCTTTGACTTTCAAGATAACTATCAATTTATTATTTATGTTTGTTTTGTTCTCATTGATGCATTAAGCTCACATGTTTAAGGAGGATCTGTTCACAAACTAACAATCGCCTCATAAATATGTTTGCCTTCACTATCGCCAAAACTTGATTGCGTAAGAAACATGTTTCTTTTAGTTGTTACACCGTGCAGTGCATCGGCTGCCTATTATTCAAGGACAAGCAAGCATGTTAAGATCCGACATTTTAGAATAGTTTTTTATGCGAATGCTTTGATAGTAGTGTTAGTTTGTATCCTCTTAAAACTATGCAATAATAATTGTAGGTCCATTGGGAAGGAAGATGCTCTTCCACATAGTGTTGGAGCGGAACATGCAGCTCCACCCTCACCATTTCGGCCCCCGCCTGTGAGACAAGCCCGTCTCCAATCTCATGAAGGACGTCGAGGGCACCTGCAGGTTCTTTCCTAACTTCCTTCAATTCTTCTTCTCACAATTGAAACATGCAATTATAATAATAATCAATGTTTGCAGACTGTTGGTTTGCTTTATTTTATCAATATAGTTGGCCGATATGAATATTCGGATCATCAAATTGGGGTTTTGTGGTGTACATCATTAACAATTGAACGTTTTGATCTAGGGTTCGGAGTTCTATGCCATGTCTTGAGGGATGTTGCACTAGCAATTCAACGTATTGGTGTAGGGTTTGGAGTTCTATGTCGTGTCTTGAGGGATATTGTTTATGCCTCATTGATTGTGTGGGAATTGCTTTTTCATTTTTGGTAGAAAGATCTTGTGTTTTTACATTTTGGATGCAGTGGTAGGCATGGTTTTGTGGTGGCCATAACAGGGGTGGATGAGATTGGGAAGGGACTGATTCGAGATGGCACCGGGCTTTGTGACATTTCCGGTGAAGTATCAGTGTGTTGTCTTCTGGCCATTCAAGGGCGAGATCTTGGAAGCTGTTGTCACTATGGTTAATAAGGTTCTTGTCTTGTCTTTATCTCTTTCGTGTTTTCTTTTTTTATTGTTCCCAAGAACTATTGTTTATTCCATTCATGTTTATGTGAGCAAATTTGGTTCTGTTATGATTTTTTTGTTTTTAAAGTAAGTGGCTGGAGTTTCTGGTATGTATTTTGCTGATTAAATCTTTTTGAGAAAATGTTATTCGTGTATGAATTATGCTGCTAATGAGTAGGCAACAAATTAAAAGGCAGTTTGAATGATCTGCAATATTGAAGGATAGACTACTGTCACATTATTTATTATATATGTGCTAGCGACAATAGTCTGAAGTTTGTGTATGTTCCAGGAATAGTCTTTGCAAGAGGCCCTGCTGTTGCTGTTTTGATCCTTTCGGAATCTGGAGGCAAGATATATGTAGTACTTACTGAACAGGTACTTCTGTGGCTTGATTATTGTGACATGTGATGTTCTTTGCTGTGAGATCAATTACTGTTAGTATAAGAAAATCTGATATTTGTTTCTCTTTTCTTAGGCGAGAGTCCCTGTTGGAAAGTTTATATTAGAATTGCCAGCTGGAATGATTGATGATGAGGGAGGTGATGTTGTTGGTACAGCAGTTCGTGAGGTAAACCCATCTCTTCATCATTCCTCTTTGTATTTTGTGTTGTTTTGGGTGAGAGTTATCTTTCTTATATTTCCTCCATCTTTATTTTTGTAGACAATTCCAGTCGTATTTTTCCTGTGATGTATGGATATGATATACTGTGTGCTGACACATGTAGTTTTGTTTGTCTTAGATCTGCTAAGGGAAATGTGTTGGTCTAAAATCATTGTAGAAGTGTTGAACAATTATCGACTAGCGGATAGAAATGCATTTCCTGCTTATTGTTATTTCTGCTTGCTCTTAGGAAGGGCTGTTTCAGATATGATGTATTGCGTGCTTACACATGTAGTTTTGTTTGTCATAGATTTGCTAAGGGAAATGCGTAGGTCTAAAATCATTTAGAAATGTTCAACAATTATTGACTAGCGAATAGAAATGCATTTCCTGATTACTGTTATTTCTGCTTGGTCTTAGGCAGGGCTGGTTCAGAACGTGAACTTTAAATGATCTGTTTGAAAAAAAGTGCCTTCTTTGAATTGGTTGCATAAATAATTTTTAGTAAATTAATCCTGTGACAGGTCAAATATTTCATGTAAGCATGTTCAACATTTGAAGTCGTATTACAATGACTATGGCAGGTGGAAGAAGAGACTGGTATCTCTTTACATTTGGATAACATTTAACAATCTACTGGGTGCAAAATTTTTCCATCACCGGTATATAAATTCATGCTCAAACCATATTTGGGTGTGTTTGCTACTGTTTTCTACTTCTTAATACCTTTGAGAACGCTACTCTTGTCAAACTCTCATTTCAGGGTGGCTGCGATGAAGAAATCAGTATATTCTTATATAAAGGAACTGTTGAAGATGAAGTAATAAAATCCCTTAAAGGAAAAGAAATGGGCCTGCGTGAGCATGGGGAACTTATTACAGTACATGTTATTCCATATGAAAAGTTATAGCGTGCAACAGCAGATGCAAAGACCCTCTGTGCTATTGGCCTATATGAGATGGCCAAAAGGGAAAGTTTATAACCTTGCACTACGTAATAGTTTGTAAATAAAGGAAAATCCATGTCTCTTACATTTTTGTTCAATTCAACGGTTTGCCACCTCCAAAGATCCTGATAAGCATCGGTCATGGTTTGATTGGATACTGATATATACAGTCACGCCATGGCCCCTTGCAGGCTTCTTTCTTCAAATTCTCTAGACTGTAATACAATACTACAACATTTCAAGCCACTCCCAACCCAAATCTTCCAAACCTTGTCTCCCTTTTTAATCATATCTTTTGCTTCCATATATGCCATCTGGTACCACATCCCAGAGGATGACTGGCTTCCAAACCTATGAATTGTCGCCCGGGCGTGTTCCATTTGTTCCTCTCCAAGCTCAAGTCTTCTTCCTATCTCCTTCACAATTGACGGGGACGAAGGATGTATACAATAATGGTATACAATCTTGCCAAATCTGGGCACATAAAGCTCACATCTGGGATTGTAAATTGTTTTCACCACCATTGACACCAGATGCCTCACCTTCACTGACATGGGCAGAACAGATTTGCGCTGGACTGTGAAGTTTTCACGAAACCCAGATCTGTAAGCCTCATCATTTGAAGCTATTTGAGTTCTTACGACATGGAGTAGCTTTGTACTTTGCAATACTGTCGGCTGCCTTCTTGTTGGTCAACAGCACAGCCGATGCTCCCATCCTGAACCTGCAGTTGAGATTAAGCTTCCGCTTGTCATTCCCAGAGTACCATCCACAGGAGAGGACCTCTGTACTTACTACTACAACAAAAGAGAGATCAGACTTCTGCATGAGGTTGCGAGCCATGTCGATGCCAATTGCACCAGAGCTGCACCCCATCCCTAAAACATTGTAAGTCTTAACATCTTCCCGTAGATTATACTTGTTGACAATCATGGAAGTCATTGAAGGAAACGTGCAGAAGGCACTGCTAGTAACGATGACAACGTCGATTTTATGGGGCAAAATCTTGGTTCTGGAGAAAAGATCGTCCATGACAGGGAAGAGAAGCTTGTGGGCTTCTTGGATGGCATCTCCATGGTTTCGTCTTGGTGGAATGTAGTGCAATGGTGGTGGGAGGTAAGTCCTATCACCTGCCCATTTGCAGACAGAACCTTATTTGTGTATGCAATGCTACCTTCATTGAAGATGTTCACAAGAGCAACATGTTCAAGGAACAAAGATGCTGGGACTCGACAGTTATCTGTGGCGAAGGCAGGCGTAGTCTATTACATAAACAGTGTTGGATCTACAAACACTGACTTGCACCACTAGTAGTGATGCAACCACCACCACTAGTGGAAATGGAATGAAGCTGAATGCAAGTTTGCATTGATTTGTGATGAAGAACAAAGTGACCCCCATGATGAGGAAGTGGAAGAAGTGTAGTTTGCTGAAAGGGTGCAACATGCATTGGACTTCCTCGTTGGGTTTGTGGTATTTGCTCGGTGATGAAGCATCATATAAATGTTCATATGTTTTGTGTTATATATCTATAGCTTGCTGGGTGATGTTGCCTTTGTCATCTCAATGGGGGAGCAGTGGCAGCTGGCTGGGCTGCTAGCAATTCTCAAGGAGTTGCAGTCTTTTCCCGTGAGTAATGATTACATTATCGTGGGAACTGCTGCAGCTCCACCACAAATTGAAATCCTGGGAGTTAAATATTTTAACTCCTTCACGCCCTTCACCAAGTCATTTACTGAATCAAGAGCTACAACTCTCAGGCCTTACCAATACGAGTCCTTCAAATTAAATCAATGTCAGGGGTGCAAATGCATTAAAGTTTTATTAAAAAAAAAATTGCCTTTACTGAGGGTTTTTTCCCCTATTTTGAGAGGATTTTTTCCATGTTTTTCTAGTAATTGATGATTGAGTCTTACAACCAATAAACCTTTCAACAAATTTTTTTTATTTTTTTCATATAATTGTGGGGCTGTTAATCGCTTGAGTTGGGTTGTCGAAATTTTTTGGGCTTAGAGTGGTTTTTTTTTTTAAAAAACAATTTTATTTTTTTAAATTTGAGATGAACCATCTGGTACTTGAGGTGCATTTAACCAGGGCTTCACGGGATAGTGGAGGGACGGGAGTTCAAATTGTATTAATCTAATCCTCTTGACAATAAAGGACAAAGGCTTTTGTCATTTTCAACTTCAATTTAATGACATTTATAAATCGTTGTAAACTATAGTTTTCAATGTCTTATTGTATTGGTCGGTACAATTAAATATATTGCGTACTATTTTTAAATTGGTTGTATTATTTTGATTTGTATTTGGTTCTTTAATTTGTATATTTTTCCAAAACTTGTCTTATAACAATTGTCATTGATGGTTTGAAAAAATGGGACTCAAACTCGTCTTGAGTTAACTCCGAGCCGGCTCGGGATAATGACATTCTTGTCATATAAATTTTACTCTAAATAATAAAACTAATTAGTTTAAATATCCCTCAATTGTTCACGTGCATGCACGACGTTCTAACTTTTGAATAATTATTCTTATGACATCAAAATATATTATTTGGATGGTTTTATATATAAGGTCACTTTATTAAGTTATTATAGATATAATTTTTTAACTAATAGCTCTGATAATTAAAAATGGTGGGAATTCGTTTATACTCTTATAGTTTCAATTAAAGACTAGGAGACTTACACTTTGATCGGTTAATCTTTTTTATAGCATCTAATTCAATAATTATAATAATTTGCTATTAGTCTTAATAATATAACCTATTACAAAAAAGGCAAAGACATACTTGGTCCACCGTTGGTGTTGAAGTCATAAACCTACTCACACATCACATGTTTTGGATCCCTACTCCAACACTTCTTTTTTTGTGAAAATAGGAGGGATCATAAAAAAAATTTCCATTCGCGAAAAATATATAGAAACTAACTAAAATTGTCGAGTTAACTGGGTTTGGTTAATACTTTAAGTTAATTTGCCGAGCCAAAATGAGTCAATTATTGAATTGGGATAATTAAAAAAATAGAGTTTTTACCCGAGTTTGGCTTGGTTGTTTTTAATATAATGGCTATTTGGTACTTTGGAATATAATGAATACTAGTCATCTTCCTATTTGGTAGACCATGCAATTAATCTTAACTCTAATATAGATGAAATGAAGAAAAGAGCATATTTAACCATTTATAAAAAAGAAACCTTCTTATCGCCCCCTTAAAAAACATAAAAGTCCATTAAATCCTTATTTATCGTAAGTAACTCTTGAAACTTATTAGTGGGCACATCCAAATGTTTTGCATGCTTTAATAATTGTTTTAGCTGCATGATTAGTAGGGGTTGGCTAGGGGTGTAAATGAGCCAAGCCTGCTCGCGAGCTTTTTACGTTCGGCTCGACTCGGCTCAGCTCGCGCTCGTTAATTTTGTGCTCAAAAAAATACTCGGCTCGAAATGGATAAGCTCGTTGAACAACAAACAAAGTTTGAGCAAAGGCATGTTCGGCTCGGCTTGGCTCGAAACTCGAACTCGATGTGTTCAAACTCGAAAAAATGTTCGGCTCGGCTCGGCTCGTAAATACTATTGAAGCCACATTGAACTTATATAGTGTTTAAAATTTTTTTTGATCCTATATAAGTCAAGTACATAAATATTCGTTAGGCTCGAGCTTGGCTCGAACCAAGCCTAAACACCATAAATTTTGGACAAGCTCGGCTCGACTTGTTTACATTAAAACTCGGCTCATTTACATTAAAGCTCGGCTCGGCTCATTTTATATCAAGCCAAACTCAAGCACACCACTTCTCGGCTCAGCTCGTTTACACCCCTAGGGTTGGCATCGGTCGGACGGAAGTTGGACAAGTTATTGTCCGCATCCGTCCGAAATTTTGTCGGATAAAACTTGTCCGACTGGGTCATTGTCCGAGTTGTCCGTTGGGCCCGAGCAATGTCCGTGGACAATCCAAAATCAAAAAAACCCTCATCTCCTTTGCCGCCGCCTGTGGCCACCCTTCGCCGCTACCCGCCCGCCGCCCTGCTCGCTGCCTACGTACCCCTCCGCCGCCGCGTGTTGCATCATCGCCGAACCTCAATCATCGCCTGGTGCATCATCGTCGGAACTTCGCCACCAGCCAACTACATCATCGCCGAATTGCAATCACAACGAAAGATCCGAGCTTTGCCCCTCTCCTTGCGTTCGATGATCGGTTGATCTCTCCTCGCTT
>JAVDBV010047650.1:0-31188 GCA_032619315.1 Piper longum
TATATACATGTATATGATCTCTATCTAAGAGCCAATAATATATAGACGCCCCATTTCTGACCATACATTACCGCAATTCAATCATTTGCGTTTAGAAGTGACATTGAATTGTCACTATTACTGGTAGTTGCTGCTTCAGAAAACACAGACAAAACCAGTTATTACTTCATCACAAGTTTGAGTTTTACATACGTATTTGCTCATGTAATTATCAGAGCTTGCATGTTTGCATGATTTACCATCTGGGTCTCATGAAAGAAGTCATAAAAATACATGGTATGAGTTTAATTTACAATGGTCCACCATGAGAAATGTAGCTGCAGCAGATCAGGTTGATTGCCAGTTTGCAATTTGGATATGCATAGCAGGAATGGAGGAGTCATGAAGACGTCAATATTAGCTGTCCATGGCCCTCAGTCACTCCTCTCTTTTTCTGTCCCCCCAACTTGTTCTATACATTTTTAGCTCTGCTCTCAAGCTTTGCTGTGCTAATTTGCTATGTGTACTCGTCTGTTTTGTATTGTTATGCAGCTTATGCTTCCTTGAAGTCAAGACAAAAGGCTAATTTATGATGAATCTACCCAGTATCATGCAGGCTCCATCAATATATATATCTTCACTGCTTTGATATGTAATTAGATAGTTCTTTGTCCAAAGCTGACTCTTGGAGATTTCTTAGGCGCAAGTTAGCTATACCGGGCACATTAAAGTTTCGTATCAATTAAAACAAAAAGTTTCAGATCAATTAAAATGATGGTATTTATAAAAGAAAAATAAATTATGTTTATCCGGTCACAAGGACAATCTAAATTTGATAATAATAAATAAAAATAAATATTCAACCCCTCTACCGCCACCGCCGGCTATTTTTAGCCACCTGTCCTAATCAGGTCTTGCACGACATAATCCACCCAGGCCGGGCTGGGTGCCCAGTATAGATGACATAATCTCGAACATAATCCCCTTGGTCAGATAATCCAATCTCATATATAAATGACTTATGGGCTATTTTGGAAACTAACGGGGGTGTTTTGTCATCTATTTTGTATTGTTGATATTTTGAAAGACGTGTAAATGGATGGGCTTTCTGCATCGTAGGTTGGGCTCATCTTGTTGGGCTTATAAAATACATATCACCCAAATTGCCTATTTCCTATATTTTTGCTAAGGGAAGTCGAGATTAGGGCTTCAAAGTTGGCAAATTGTCATATTTTTAGTTATTTATTTACATAAATGCTATACCCTAATTGAATAATTTTGTCGGGAAAATAAACTTATAATATCCAAGCATCCCAAATATGATAAAAATTCAACTAGTAGGCCAAAAATGAAAATTGGACAACTAGTGAATTAAACTCAATATACTCTTGTTAATCTATTTTTATTAATAAACAGAAAACTCAATCATGGCTTGAGATTAAAAGTATGAGAATTAGTCAATTAAAATACAAAAAAATCTAAAAAATATAATAATAATAATACTTCCTACAAAGAGTCGCTGAGTTTGAATTTCATTAATTTAATTTCTTTGAAAAAATTATAAAAATATCTTTTACAGTAAAAAATTGCATATTCAAACGCCACCAACTTCAACTTTTAACTTCTAATAAGAATATATCTAATTATCTTAAAAAATAAAAAAATAATCATAATTTACCTTGTCATTCAAATAGTATATATCTTTAAAGTCAATTAGAATATATCTAAGATATTAAATTATTACAATATATTTTAATATTTAATGGAATATATATATATATATATATAATTAAAACTTATCCAATTTTGGCCGCGCATGGCACGTGATCTTGCATAATAATAATAAAGGGGGAACTAAAAGTCGCGCTTTAATGAAAGTAGGAAATTTTAATTAATGAAAATACAATAAAAATAAAAATAAAGTATATATTATTATAATTTATCTCCTTATTTAATATAAAAGACAATTAACATAAAACAAGCATTTGATTTGAGAAACACATATGTGCTTCAAAATTATCAAATTATTATAATTAAGCTACCAAAATATAAATTATGTCTCATTTTAGTGAATTCCTCGGTGCATTGATCTAAAATTGTAAGTCAAAATTGAAGGAAATAATTAATAATTTAATAAGGAGGAAATTTGTATCATATATTTGATAAAAAATTGAAAATTTATAATCTTCGTTTAATATAAGTTTAATTATTATATATATTTGATCTAAATTTGAAACTTTTAAAGTCGAATCAATTGGTATGAATGAAAAAAAATGATTTGATATTTTGGACACGGTTAAATCCAATTTAAAAAAAAACCAAATATCAAATTAATAATACTACTTTTTTATAATAAGACAAATTATAATCTTACTTGCCTTCTAAACCAATAAATAAAAACCATACGAATATATGGATTTGTCTCAACTCCAACTCGACACTTAGATCCAAATAACATAAAAATATTATATATTTGAAATAATCTTAAATCAAAATATAATCCAATTTCAAAATGAAATTTTAATCCAATGATTGAATATCGAATACCTGGACTATTTGTATCAAAAAATAATTTAAGTTGCTTTGAAAAAAAATTAAGTTTTAAGGGAAAAAATAAATAATTATTGACAATTTTAAATAAATTAATTTATAAAAAAATAAACAATAAAAAAAACGAATGGTGGACAGACAAGGACAAGATCCAAGCGGGGCTAGTTGCATTAGATTCTTGAACAGTCTGAGCCACACGCTCTGATCTCTGTCGTCCATGCATGGCCCATAGATTTTGCAGAGAGAGAGAGAGAGAGAGAGAGTGAGCTTGATTTTATCTCCAACGCCGACTGTTGCTTCCGTGTTTCGTCACTCAACCTTTCTCTTCTTTCCCCCACCTATCATAATTCGTAGCTCTCACACTCACCCACAAAAAATAAAAGTTCATTCCTTCCCCACCCACCACCTTCGCTTCTACTTCTCCTTCCTCTGGTTGTATCGTCAGATTTTGCTTGTTTTTGATGTTGATCTGGAAGACCCACCTCCTGGATTGGCCAGGTGAAGCTGAACTGTGCTATTATCAGCTCTCTCTCTCTCTCTCTCTCTCTCTCTCTCTCTCTCTTCTTTTGGCTTGAAGATGGCTGTAGTAATTCAGTTAGTAGAAGAAATGGTTGTATCAATTAGTTTGGTTTATGGTTCTGATGCTGGGTGGTGGTTGATTAATTTTGGAAATTGATGTCTTTGGGTGTTATGGTTTTGGACCGTTTGTTCTTATTTTTTTGTCCACCAAGTTTCTAGCTTTTTTTTTTGCCCTTCTTCTTTTATAATTGTAAATTTCTGAAATTTATAGCTCTGTTGTTTGTAGTTATTTGATGCCAAGATTCTTTGTGGGATGCTAGCAATTACGGTGCACATTCTTTCTGGATGTATTGAGGTGGGCATATTGGGGGAAAGGTGCTCTCTGTGGCATAGATAAGGATGATCTTATTTTGCATTGGCATCTTATAAATCATAAATGTTCCTTCATTGACCAGGGTTGAAATGGAAGTTTATCTTTGTCTATAGCTGCAAGCGTCAACTATATGAATAATTGCATTATGCTGTATTCTTAGCTGTGAGAAAAAAAAAGTATTTGATTTCGTTCCTTGTTGATAGTGAACTTTCAACCTGCTGGTGCTTGCTGCTTATCTTGATTGACAAACTGCATCTATTTGATATTAACATTTTGATCAGCTGGTATACGTGCTTTCAGCCACAATATTGAGTGTTAGAATCAGGGGCATGCCACTTATTGTCCTTATTTATAATGTAGGGTGAATATGTTCATGGTGCCCATGGAAGTAGTTTATTGAATTTCAACCAAGTATGTGATTGAGGCAAGATAACATGTTTAATTTTCAACAATCAGTTTATGAATTGAGAAGCTGAATGTATCGAAGATCTAGATTTATTGGTGTTAAATTGGACACCCTTGGATCAATTCAACAACTTCCATACAGTGTTTACTGTCTGTTGTTGATTCAATACACTTAAAGTTTCACCATAGTGCTCAGGTTTTGACTATTTTTTCCTGCGCCATGCTATGAATATTAATTTTTTGAGTTTTTATTATTATTTTTGGGTGGTTTCTTCAATAAATTCTTTGTTTTTGCATTGTCCCTTTGCTGGTACATATGTCCTGCATTTGCTTGATATAAGAGGGATCTCTCTTGTATGATTTTTTATGTGAATAAAAATGTTCAATACAATCCTGATGTCATTCTTTTGCCAGGCCCTAGGAATTCTGAATACTCATCCTGTGATTGAGTGACAAATTAGACATTTAAATCTGTAAAATGGTGGTAAAACAGTATCGATGTATGCACTCTGCATCTTGTCTATGCACTAAGGGCCATCTGAGTGAGGATGCCATTTTTCTTGTCTTTCAATTTATGAATTGGAACCCCAGGTTAATTGCAAAACTTTCTTGTGTCTGCAAATGGTTTGATGACATTGCCAAAAGAATCTTGTGGAGAGAGTTTTGCAGGCACCGGGCCCCAAAAATGATGCTTGACCTTCAATCTAGTGGAAGCCATAGTGTGGATGGTAGCTGGAAAGCACTTGGAAAGCTGCTTATACATTGCTCTGGCTGTAACAAGAATGGATTATTTATTAAAACTCAGATTCCCGGACACTTTGTTTACAGAACCAGGTTCTCAAGGACTTCTGGGAAGAGTTTTCTTTTGCCTCATTGCCGATCAGATGTCTTGTATGTATCAGATCCATGTGAGCATCTCTATCAGGGGGAGGAGGGTGATATTGGTTTCTTTCGAGGAGTTTTCATATCGTTTCCATCTTCGAAGTTTCGGAAAATGTTGATTGATCGACAGATTAAACTACACCCAAAGGAAGTGTGCCCATATTGCAAAGCTAAGCTGTGGAGCATGTGGCATGCAAACATGATACCAAAGAGTGCAAGCTGCCGGCTAGGTGCATATGAGGATCGTGTGGAGTATTATGTGTGTCTGAATGGACATATGATTGGATTCTGCACTCTTTTACCCCTTTCGGATTCAGAGGGAGCATCAGATGTGGAGTTATGTCCATGAACTGGACAAAGGTGCTTCTAACTGTTACAACCATTATTTTGACATTCAAACAACTTTAGTGATTTACTGAAATTAGTGTTGTTGATGCAAACATGAGGAGCGTTTTACCAATTTGATTGGGCCACATATACAATAAGGTCCTCATGTGGATGTGGTCTGACATCCAAAATTTGTATTGACTGGAAGTGACATGCTATAGGCTTCAGCCAGTGTTCCTATTCAATTTTTAGCAAAATTCATTGATGTAGTTGATTTGAGTGTGTATAATGAATGACTTCAACAGTTGTTGTTCAGCTCAAATTGTAGCATGGAAGGGGAAGGTATTTTCATGTAAGTGATTTTTTAAATTAAAATGAGCTGTCAATTAATTCATTATGGTGCTTTCTTTAACAGGATCTCCTGGATTTCGATGGTGAAGCTTGTAGTTGGTGGGATGTGCCATCGATTTGAGGAACTATTTGGATTTCTTGTCACCATAAAGAAGCTAGAATACCAAATCTGACTAAAGATGGGCGTTCAGATAATCACGGACATGTAACCAGCCATCGCCAACTTGCCATGCTCAATGAATAATATTCCCATGGTATATCACGACACAAAAACAAAGTTGGGTTACTAAAATGTGAGATTTCAATCTTTTTTTTCTGTTATTCATGTATTAATGGCTGTATATTATGTCTCTGTTTTGAGTATTTTCTACCTGCTTTTCCCTGTATTCAGAGAGTTCAATGGCCAAGATAATTGAGGAACTATTTGGGTTGACAGGAGGTTTTACATTATTCATTTCTTTTGGAGCTAGACTCTTAATATATATCTATTTCTTCTTAATTCCACAAGGAAAGCTCATTTGAATGCCAAAACAAGATTCAGGATTTTTCTGTGTCTCCCTATACTTGTTTGCCCTTTCTATTACTGCAAATAGCTCATTTCTTTTTCTCTCTTCTGCAAGATACTTTGCTCCTTCAACAATCTTCTCAATCCTTGAAACTTCCATCTGGTATTCTCTTGAGTCTTTTGCTCTTCTTCGATTCACTTCGCTCTGATTTAAGAGACAATTTCATTCATTTACTTTTATCTTTAAGTTGAGAAAGATATTCTAAGAATAAGCAACTGTCTGGTAAGCGAGGAAGAGATAAAACCTCAATTTTATTGAGATGCCGTCTTGCCTTGGTCTTTTCTCCGTTCTCCCATGTCATTATTGTAGAATACATCTTCTTATACCTGAAATATATTCTTTCTGTCGTAAGTGGATGATACGGAAACAAGCATAATTTCTTAGATACAGTGTGGACTAACTGGTTTATGTGTTTATCTCTTAAATATCTGCTGTTAACATTATATAGTACTCAAGGCAAACAGCTGACTTCACTTTGATACTATATATATATGTTGTTTGGCTGTATGCTCTTTTCTTGCTCATCCTCAATGAAAAGAATTACCTTGTATTTAACTTTTCCAGTTTGGTTTTCTCCCAATCATCAGCACTTGTTTCTTTAGCATTTTGTTGTGAACTGCCTTTTTTCTTTTTCTTGATGCCATCTATAGTTGCTGACCTTTTTGTGCTTTTATCACCTTTTGATGTTTCTGATCTGGTGTCCTTCCCATTGTCTGGTTTCTGATCTTTTTTCATGATCTTAGCTTGCTCAGCTTTCTTCAGCAATGAGCCACCTGTTCCTTGGTGCATACAGGTAGTAATCAATTAGCATATCTCAAATACATAGGCAAGCCTCGTATTGTTTATGGGTACTTAGAGGTTGTTTTCAAATTTCTTACCGAAACCTGTTCTGCTCTTGCCATCTTTTCTTGTCTTGGCCATTACTAGAGGCGCTTATGAACCTTCGAAGTCCTTAAATTCAGATCAAGCCTTGTTCTTGAAGAGGTTGTAATGGATAAAGCTACTTATGCAAGCGCCGGCCTTGATTCCCAACTGCCATTCTGGGGATTGACTGCCTTCAGAACCAATTCTGCCTTTTCTTATCTGCAACAAATGACTAGTGTGCAGTGTTTTCCCAGTGTCATTTTTCATGGTGCCCGTTTTGCATGCATTGAGAATGTTGTTTGGCGGATATTCATTGTGATTTTACGTAGCGGTTATTTGATGTATGCTGATTTGTTTTTGCATGAACTATTGTGGTATTTATTGTGCAACAATGCTATAGCTTGAACTTACATGGTAGAAGTGTGTTTTCGCCTGATTAGAAACTTATGGTTGCATCATAAATGAGTTCTTAAGTTACAGATTAAAAATTTTAAGATGCTTATATCAAGGGAAATCATCATCATGGTTCCGAGAAATACCTAATATGTTGGAGTAAGCTTTCCATCCTCCAGGGAGTTCTTGCTAGCAGCTTTACTGGTTGGCTGTGATTTATTGTTTTCACCAACTGTACGAGAGAAATGCATTCGCTGCTGCCTTTGATTTATGGGGTAGCCTCAAAGAGAAGTAGTATGTTTTAATAACGTTGTTGGGGCATAATTATGATCAATTGGAGAGTGGAATGTTAAGGTATACTTTGCATGCAAGTCTATGCTTGGCATCAAACTCTTTTGGAAAATTGGAAGAAAAGCGTACTGGTACTTTCTTTACGATGGCAGAGAACCCAAATGTTTTTTTTTAATACAACGTTGCATAATCCCAAATTTTGGATATGGTAAATTCTTACTTTGTATTGCACCTTCCCCATTGTTTGTGGAAAGGAATCATGGTTCATTTCCTATCACACAAAAGAAAAATACTTGCACTACTTATCCCCACCCTTTGCTGAGTGCAGCAAACACCTATGCGCCTTCAATTACATATCGCCTACGTTCAAAAATAAAAATAAAAATTATAAATTACATACAATCAGATTATGAGCTGGACATTTTTTCGGTATACACCAAATAATAACCACATAAACGTTATCTTTGATGTTCAATCATATTCACTATATTCATTTTCTGAACTGCACTTCGATCTTGTTCAACAAAACAAAGATTAGCCAGTAAAATATGGAACCATCGGGTGAGACTCAGACAAAAGTGAAACTCTGATCGATCGTTCCTGTCAGGCGATGACGTCGTTATTGCAATATACAATCTTGACAGCCTACTGCCCAACAAACTATTTCAGAATTGCATAACCCACTGAACCAAAGATGGAGATCAAATAAAAACCAAGAGTGATGATGACTGCACGTTAAGAAAGATGGTTCTTCTGTGCTTTTCTCTTTAGCCTTGAGATTTTGTATGGACAGTCCTCAATCAGGTCTCCAGCTGATCATAATTTGGTTTCCAGCGACAGAAGTTTGTGCTTCCCGTAACAGTGCTCTTGCCTAGAGAAACTCTACTGCTTCTCAAATTTGTCCGGCTAGATCTTAATGAAATTTCATGTTTGGATTTCCTTGGTTCAAAGCCTGACTGATTGACTTCACAGGAATTGTCTGCTGACAAAATTCTCTCTGGGGAACAAGAGAATGCAAAAACTATGACAAATTACCTGGTCAGTGGCTGATTTCCATATGTTTGTACAGTGTTAAAGAATTCCATTTTCAGGTCTGGTCTAACCTGTTCAGTTCGAGTAATCCCAAAACACATGAATTCAGAAGAATTTCACGCCAAAGAGACCTATGAATGAATCCACTGCATATTTATTTAAACATAAAAAACTTACTAGCATTCCTCGTAAAAGTTCAACATGCACGAGAGCCATACTATTTAGCACTTTTAAAACACTGGTTGCCACTTCCTCAAAATTTAAAGGTAGAACTTAGGAATTCTGAAATTCAAGGTAGAACATTCTGTCAGTGTCAACCGCTACTGGCAAGAACAACCATAAAAAGAAAAATTGTTTTACCTACTTGTAACAAACGACTATTTAGCACAATGCCACGATCATTAACTACCAAGGTCTACTAGTAATTGCTGCAAATCTACTATTAAATTACCACTTGATGAAACTAAAGCCAATTTGAAAATTATAAATGTCCCAAACCAATAAAAAACCAAATTACCCCAAAATGTCAACATGGTTATCATACATTTACTTGATCTGACAAATTTCTACTATCTGCCTGCAGCAGCACAGCTGTCAATAGTGAAAGGACACCAACGAGGCCTGTTTCACGTATAGCCGAAAAAAGTAATTTTACGGATGGCTTGAAGCTGACATCTTGGCAGTTTTCATCCTTCATAGTAGTTAACACATCTCCATTGCGACATGCTTCACTTCTTGTAATAAGCGAGTCGCAAATATTATTGTTCCCATTCTTTGAGGATCCGCTATACTCTTCTCCTTGACTCTTCGCAACATCACCAAAAGATTCTCCATAGCTGAGGTTTCAGTCTCTTGGTCATTGGGATCCTCCTGTTGATCAGATGTAGTTGAACCCAAAAGACTGGTCTGAGTTTGTTTTTGCTTCAGAAGATACATTCATATCATTAACTTCTTCAACATCTGCAGAATATGGTTCAACCTTTTTATTTGAAAAAGAGCTACCTGACTGATATAAGTCCCAGTTAATGGAAGATACAAGGACAGATCGAGATATTAAAACTGTCAACAAGTTCAAACTTAGAAGAACGGATGAAGGAAGTGGAGATCCTTCAAGTTGAGGACGATCAAAAAGAGCAAATAAATCGTGTATACTATGTATTAGTTGATAGGCAACTATCAGCTCTGCTAAACCGTCCTGCATTTGAAATTGCCGTTCCTCTGAACAGATATGACCGATAGTCGTTGCAACAACGCATAAAAGCACTTCCAAAACTTCAGCACAAGGCCCTGAACTATCAACAGTTGGTTTGTTAGATTCTACGATTGAAGTCATAGATGCATTAGAAGTAGCAGCCATTTTGATGTAATTTTCAAGCACTGCAGAGTGCATTGGAATCATTGGAGGCAAAAGATATTGAGAAATAAAATAGCTTCGATTTGTAGGAACAGAGAGCACCACTCGCAATAGCCTCAAAAGATGGGTCGTTACTTGACAAGCTTCAGGTTTCGAGGTGTGAGACGCAGGTAGGGTAGAAGCAACAAAATCGAGAAGACCTGCTTGCCTAGCCATGTGGAGTTCAAGATCTTTTCCATCCAGAAACTGATTCAACAAGGCATAATCAAGAAAAAAAAATTGTTGCAAAATCAACAGTAGACACTTATTGAAATAAGAAAGATGGTGAGTGAAGAAACCTTGACCATATCGTCAACAATTACTCCTATGTTTACTGCACCTTTCCTAGCCTGCCATAGTTTTTGAAGATCCTGTAGCCACCGTCCAATTTTTGCCCTAGCTGCACCCACTTGGGTTCTATACCCAATTCCTGCCATTTCAGCAATATGTGGAGGCTCTACATTATCATGCTTTAATGCCATAAGCCTCTGTCTTATTTTTTTAATCCTCCGCTTTAGTGATTGCTGAACTGTAGCATCACTAACACCAACAACTTTTGTAGCCACTACCACAGTGCAATTAGTCTGGATATCATCAATGCCACTAACAGGTAGACATTTCCCACCATTCTCTTTGTTGGAGCTTCTCCAAACAGAAGGGGAAGATTGATCTCTGAAATCCATCGAAGTCCTTTCCCTATTTGTTCTAGGTAGAATGTTCTCCGTGATTCACTTTCACTAAGCCTCTCAGCCAATTTCTGGGCCGGCAGTTCAGCTTCTTCTTGTTGTGCTTTAGCTCTTTCTTCCTTTCTTTTCTGGTGCTCCATAGACCTTGCCTCCCGTGCAGCACTGGAAGCCTTCCTCTCTTCTTCCCTCCTTACAAGTGCTTCTTATTTTTTCTTTTGAGTCTCAGCAAGCTTCTGCAGTTTTTTGGCCTCTAGAATCTTGCGGCGCTCCAACACAGCTTCTTCTCTTGCTAAATCATCTTTCTGTTTGGTCTTAATCACATGGAGCTTTCCAGCTCTTCTCACCTCTGAATCCTGAAGCTTCTGCTTGTACATGAACTTTTATTCTCTTCATTCAAAGAGGTAATAAATCACACTTCATTAACTTTACTAGTTTCATCCCCAGCTCTTCTCACTACTTAAGCTAAATGAGCTTCATATTGAGACTCACTTCTCTGATGTCCAGCATGCATCCCCTCCCACAACTTCATGCTCCTAACAGCCTGCCACTCATTAAAACGATTCAATTTCTCTGATGCTCACTGCAACTTTTGCATCCTTTCATTTTCTAGCTCATTCCTGATCCTCATTTCTCGGGCATGTTTTCTTCTTCTTCTCTTCTCATGTCTTAAGCAGTTTTTTCTTGTTCTCAGGTGACATCAACTTCTCATGAATAACCCTGCTCGCTCCATGCTTCTCCTGCTCATGCCTGGTGAGTGAGAAACCCTAGGTGATCTTCTTAATGGAGTCAAAAGTACATTTTCCCAGTTCCTTTTCTCTTTCCAAGCATATAATGATTTGAATGATCCACTAATTCCCATCCCTTTGTCCGTATCAACGCCCCCAATCTCTTGATTGAGTCTGATCCCACGGCAGTCTTCTCAGATTTAGTTATCTGCAGCCCCTTGCCACTCTTCCCAAAAGGGAAATCTTCATTGAACAAATGAGAAGATATGACATCAGAAGCAGATTGGCATTGGGGAGGGAACTGATATCTGTGGGTAGTGGCTCTTCTACTCAACCTGTTTGTTTCCATATTCTAGTTTTGGTTACAAGTACTTTCTGTACAGAGGATAACACCTAATATTAGCTTTAACACAGTCATGATCTCCCAGATCAAGTCGTACCAATATTCAAATACATGATTTATGAATAAATCAAAACAACCACACTTACTGGTTATAGATGCAGGCCTTGAGCCTCTCGGGTCCTTAGTTGTTTGTTTCCTAGCTCTTTCTTGTTGTATTTTTTTGAAAGCCTCCAAAGATGTTGACAAAATTTCTGCTTTCCTAGGAGATGTTGTCATTCTCCGAACCTGCGTCAAATGATAACAATTTATACAGAAGAGAATTACAGAAGGTATATATCGTATCTTCACAAATAAAGCAACAAATAGCAGCATCTGCTACAGTCATAGAGGCATAATGTAGGGACAAAATATCGGCTGACCTCCCAGGAGAGGGCATGTGGCCTTCTACGATCACTTTTCAAGCTCAACAGATCATCATCTTGAGATAGCTGAGCAGATGCACATTTTTGTTTGTCAAAACTTTCAATTCTAGATTTAAGATCACGAAAATCGGATCCAGCATCTTCCAGAACAAGTAAAGCTTCCGTCATCTGTTCTACATCACACTCAAGTTCACACAAGATAAAGCTTATCAACTGCTCGGTTGAGGTTCTCAAAAAGAAAGCACCATAGACGTTCTCTAAACCTCTCTTTGCTTTCACCAGGTTCTCCTTCTACAAAAACACTCGACAGTTGACACTTTGACAACTCCTTATCTCCTCCTATTTTGTCCGAAGGAATTTTTTTGCTTTCTATATTAGCCATCACCAAATCATCAGCCAATGCATTTTGAGATGCACTGCTTTCAGGCATAGCTAATACCTGGTTAGAGGCAGAAGCACCCTGACAAGGTTCAGCATGTGGCTGACTGGATATAAAATTGCCCTCTGCTTTATCGCAGCTGGCTTGACAAGATTCATGAACAGTTCCGGGTTCTCTCCCAGTGTTCTTTTCTGAAGTCTTACGACCATAGACATGAAATGATACTGAATTTGAATCCATGATTGACACCTCAGCGACCACCTTTTTCTCCTGTATAGATTCTGAAGAGAGTGCTCCGACAGTTAACAGCTCCAAACCATCATTAATGGTTCTTTCTTTTTTCTTATTAGGACTAGGACGTTCATCAATGGCTCCATCTTTTTTCTCATTAGGCCTAGGACATGAAAGGCTTTCCGATGAAATATTCAAGGGTTCTAAGGAATAATAAAGTTCAGCAAGGTTCACATCTTCAAGATCTCCCCATTTGATTTTCAGAGGCTTATCAGCATACATAAAGTGTTCTTCCTGAGCTCTTTTAACAATTTTTGGGGAGATTAATGACTTGGAAACTTCAATTTCTATACTCGCACCCTTTCCTTATCTGGTTCATTCAGTAAAGAACCAAAGCTACTACTAAAAAAAGCAATATTACCACTTTCCATTTTACAATCAGCAGGAGACTTCCTCAGCCCTTTAGAGGGAAAACTGCTTGGAGCCAGATGACATTAGAGGCACTTTTCTCTGATTGATCGTATGATTTTCTAATTACTTCACATGCATTACTTTTCATAGTAGTCTTTATACTTGATCTCTTCTGCATGATACAATAGAAAGAGGAAAAAAACATTATACAAGATGTATAAAAGCATAAAAGAGCCAGACACACTTTAAAAGCTTTAAAGAAGCACTTATTAAGTACGATTGGCATTCTTTAGTCAAACAACTTTGCTATGAAAAAATTTGCATCAGCTCAAAGGATGCACCACCAGTTCAAAACTTATGATTTCTACAATGAAAAAAATAAACAACATCATTTGGATATTCTCAAAGCAAATACAAAATAAAGAACTTCAATTCTTATAAGTGTAACAACTCCACCCCTAGAGGAAACAAGAAAATTGGAGAAAAACAGACAAGTCATCAGATTAAGTTCGACTGGGAAATAGAACCCATTTACCAATGTCAGCAATATGTATTACACGTGTCAACAATATTGATGACGACGATCAAGGCTACTAATCCATCCTCCAAGACTGGCATCATAAATCGCAGAAACTAACGAATAAAAAATCACTAAGAGAAAACAATTAAAACTTAACCCTCACTACTTCTAATAACGAGCAACAGGAAAAATCAAAGCACAGAGCTACATTTATGAGTTTCTTCACCAATCACACAAACAAATAACACAGACTGATCCGCGCTTCAACATCCTCGAGTATTAGTGTTACAGTTTGCTATGCAGGGCCATAACTCTTCCCGTACTCATAAATCAAAATTTTCAATCCATTTCAAAAGACCAGCTTGTAGATTAGAGACAAAAGCTTACATGATCCTAATAATAACAACTCCAACGTATCCAGAACATCACAATTCCCAATCACAAACTACATCAACAAATACCATTGATTGACAAATAGCAATTAGCATCTAATCCTTCAAACTAATCAACCTAGTCATCAACCATCAAACCAAGTCCAGAGATTCAATCTTTTCTACACAACACCATTCAAAATAACATGAAAAAAAAACAAACAAATAAATCACGTTTGACATGTAACCATTAGCATCCAATGATTCCAATCCATCAAACTGATCAACATATTCACCAACCATACAAAAAGGCAAACCAATACTAAAAACTCAATCTTTTCTACACAAAACCATGAAAAACAATATTATAAAAATAAACAAAAGAAAGATAAAAGGCAGACAATCAACCTTCTTAACTTCATGCCAGCCTTGATCATCCCCACCGTCCTCCTCAAACCCCTGCTCCATCTGCAAAACACTGTACTCCCAGCTACCACAGCCAAAAAAGTCGTCTCCTTTTCCACCGATAAAGGTGGGCGCCAATCGCGGCGGCGATTTGAAAGGGTGAAGGAGTCCGCCGCCTCGGCGATGGCCGTCGCCGCAGCCGCCAAAGGTTTTAGCGGGAAATGGTACCCGCGCAGGTTTTTGTCCGAATCCGGATCCGATTACTTCCTTCGCGGGCCGATTTTGCCTAGCAGCGTGGATTTTTTTTTGATAATTATATAATACAAATTCTCCAAATTTGCTTTTTTCAAAAAACAAATAATTTTCTTTCAAAAAAACACGATAACATTTTTTTTTCATTTGATTTGATTTTTATATTGTGTTGGGGGGGGGAGTTCATGAAAGATTTTTTTAAGTCTTAGTGCAAGAAATGGTGCCGGTCGCCGTTGTTGATCACATCGGGAACGCGCATTTCAAGATCACCTGCCGTCAAGATTATGTTTATTATGTTTAAAAATATTAACGAGTTTATGAAATTTCTGCCTAATGTAGCATTTGCTATGAATGATATTCGACATTTTAAAAGTTTGAGAAAAATGATAGAAGACCAATGTTTTGGACACATGAGTTGCTAAACACTCCCTAGTATGAGCTTCTCAATTGGTTGCAGCTTCATCAAAGTCGGTAACAACTAAGTCAAAGCTATGGTGTGGATACTGTCAACCTCCATGAGTATGCTTCAAGCATACATTTGCACCTCATTTTTTTCCTGAGTCACCATTGTAGCCCATGACCCGAAGGCTGAAGCTATTGTACATCATTGTAGCCCTTCTCCTAAAAGTAGGAACTACTTGTACATTGTTTTAAAAACATCTTGATAGACCAAAGGAAAACACGCCGCATCAATGCCCCACCGGGAACTGATGACCACATCCATGGCAACGTGTCCACACAGCCGCAAGTGCACGTTTTACAACTTTAGTTAAATATATTTAGTTATAGTTGTGCGTTTGGTCCATTCAGTGTATTTTTTGATCCATTCATTTTTTTTAATTTAATTTAAAACAAAATACCATCAATTCATGCACTCATACAACTTTAGTTTAATTTATTATTTTTATTTTTTCAAACCCTCTTAATATTGTATTACTATTTCTGCATGTATGCATTTATTATTTAATTACCCCGTATAAATTATTATATGTTGCATGCCATATGGTATTTTGGCTAGTTAAAATGGTGTTTTGGTTAGTTATTTATAATATTATAAAATAATACTATTTTATAATTTAATAAAGGCGGATAATGTATTCGTTTGAGTATTTATAGATGCGCACTTCCCCACACTTGTCATCATCGTTTAACCCAAAATAAAAATGAGTGAATCACAATCCCCTTTTTAAATTTATCCAACAATCTACCAAAAATTAAATTAAAAAATCAAATCATATAAAAACTTAGGTTCCGTTGGTTAGCATGAAAATATAATAAACAGCATAAAAATTCTGAAATTGTCAACCTTACAAAAAATAGATATATTTAATATACTTTTTATAAAACATAATATTAAGTTAATTATTCAGTAAATAAATTAAGTATAAATATATTTGTGATAATCATGATTACTTTACATGACCTACTCATCTATTCTTAAATGACACAAAAGAATTTTTCTCTCTTTCCTATCTATTCTTAAATGACATGCAGAAATAGTAATACAATATTCTAAAAAAAACATGAATTTTTTTTTTGTTTGCTTATTAGAGACCATCCATATATAATGGGTCATACAAGATAATCATGATTAATTTGAAAATAAAATATATTATAAAAATATTATTTTTTTAGAATATATTATATATTCACTAAGTTTGTAAATTAACTTTTTAAATTTTCATGTAATTTATGTTTTTTTCACGGTAACCAGGAGGAGCTTAAATCTATTTTCTTTAGCCCATGATGTGCTTGATCACTTGTAAGTATTTTTGTTGCATATGAGGATATCCAGGAAATTCTCTTTCGTCAAGTGGCCAATTTTTTACTATTGGAAAAAGCTATTAACTCTAATGATTATATTTTTGTAACAAATGAACTGTATAAAGCAATCTTTGAAGAAAATTCCTACGTGTCGGCTGCCCTGAAGAGACGACAACGGAAGAGACGATAACTTTCGTGGTCGAATGCATGACATGTCTTTTATTCGGGGCACCGTCGCAATTAGCTTTTCAGACACCATAGGAATTAGCTTGTCGGGTACCATAGCAGCGTACCAATGATCTGGGCCGTGTCAAGGGGGCATGGCCCTCTATAAAAGGGGGCAAATCCCTCCTAGATTTTCAAACCCATTAATACAACCCCTAAACCAACGGTAGTATCTTCTTCTTCTTCTTCTTCTATTTGTCATTTCATCCCTTGAAACTTGGATAATTCATAATTACATCAACATGAATCCAGATATGATCACCTTCTTCATTCTTGTGCTTGCTTTTGCTTTTGTTCCCAGCATCCCAGTCCCTACAAAACAGCATCATTTTGAGCCTTCGGAGGTGTGTATGTACATTCCATGAGCCTACTTTATTTCCGCTAAGTTCAAAGATTGCTTGGAAACCCAAGAGTGTTTTATAAAAATAATTGCAGGTGAATGAAGATGATATTGAAGCTGGAGGGCAGGCAAATGCACCCCAAGAGGAATTTCTGGATGGGGGCCGTGAAACAGAGGTATAGCAGAGCTTAAAGCCTTTCCGATACAAAAACTCTTATCTTACGCATCTCAATCAACAAACTAAGATAAATGGCATTGGTTTATTTGTAGAACTCAGGGCAGACTGAAGAATCTAGTGGAAGGCTGGGGGGCATTGAGGTGGCAGCTGTCACAAGAGCGGAAGCAGAGTCACCTGGAACTCATGCTGCAATGCTCACGTTCGGATCGAAAATTGGAATGTGGGCAACGGGAGTCTCCATTGCGGGGATTATAGCCATACTAAGCAGCTCTAACCGTCAGCGGGGGACAAGTGTCTTTGATAGACTCTTGCTCTCTATGCTTTTCTCTTTCCTTTCTGGGGGAGCCCTTCTGGTTCACCCACTTTTCAATGTGGGCATCTTTTCGGAAGATAGACCTGAACCTGCGAGAAAGATTAAGACCATAACTGGTGTAGCCATACTCTTCATGGCCTTGGTCGTCGCCTTCGTTGTTCCCCTTATAATCCGACGAACTTGCTGATTATCAGTAAGCAAACTTGTTTCAACTGAATAAACTTTAGTAGGTTTTGCCCGAGTTCAGGTTCATTGTGGTTTGGACAAGTTCGATCGAAACGAGCAGAAACAAAATATGTATATGTTGAATAAAAATATTTATGTTTATGTTTTATAAGAATTATCAAGTTAGTTAAATTATTTGTCATTAATTTTTGAATTTAAACATGCTGAATTTAATTTTACCGATAAAATTGTCTTCATCAAAAGTTTTTATCAAATTTAAAATTTTGGTTCCAAATGAACCAACTTATTAATTTTTTTGGATCAGTTTCGTTTTGGGATCACTTTGGCTCACCTCTTTTTTTTTTTACTATACCTTACAACGATGGGGATGATATCATTTTAATGGGTGTGCATTCCGAGCTACAACAAAGTCAACAATCCCCGACATGCTAAAGATGGTGAATTTTAACGTACGAGTGTGTGCATGTGCTTTCTTGAAAGAAAGTTAAATGGAGGCTAATTAGAGCAATCTATTTTTGGTTAGATGGGAATCGTTCTCGTGGCTGGTAATGAGTTTGGCTTCTTTCTTTGTGGTTGTTGCCCTACATATCATATTTAAATTTCCAGCGTCGCCGTCGTTTGAATTTTCCAATATTGCTTGTGCTAATAAATACTTCTAGCATGAATACCCGACTGGCCGACGCAGTACATACTTATTGTGAATGGTACATGGTCTGAAATTGGTGGTCACTGGTCTGTTCGTAATTTACCCAAGTTGACTTTCTTCGCAATCCATCGGTTACTTTTGCCTCCTGTTTCTTATTATATGTGACACTTGTAATGTCTTGTTCTTATGGATATTGACCTCGCCTTAGTTAGCAACTAGTTAATATCACCAGAAAGATGAAGGGATTCCGTGCTTAATAATGCGTTACCTTTTCCCTTTGTCAAATGCTAAACTCTTTGTTTTTTATACGCTGATATTAATATAGTTATGAACTGCCTTTTTCCTTCGGTCAGTTTGGCTTTCTCCCAATCCTCAGCACTTGTTTCTTTAGCATTTTGTTGTGAACTGCCTTTTTTCTTTTTCTTGATGCCATCTATAGTTGCTGACCTTTTTGTGCTTTTATCACCTTTATCTGATGCCATAATTAAGACGGCTAGGTCGACATCAGACAGCTTCTTCTACCTGCATTAGAAAAGAAAGAAAAATCAAATAAAAGAGAGATAATAGGTTGCATGTGTATATACTTACCAGAGTTGTATCTTCTTCTTCATCTTCTCTTGTCATTTCATTCCTTCAAGCTTGGATAATCCATAATTACATCAACATGAATCCAGAAAAGTGTGGAATCAGAAAACCCATAATTAAGACGGCTAGGTCGACATCAGCCGGTCGCCGTTGTTGACCACGTCGGGGATGCACATTTCAAGATCACCTGCCTTCAATGATTATGTTTATTATGTTTAAAAATATTAATGAGTTTATGAAATTTCTGCCTAATGTAGTATGTAGGACCTACTCATTTGTTATGAATGATATTCTATATTTTAAAAATTTTAGAAAAATGATAGTAACCATAGAATACGACTCTAATAGAAATGCATATATTTGTCTCATACACTGTGAGGGTGGTGAGAAGAGACATATTTTACATCCCATAAGGGTTATAATTGGAGATACTATTGTTTCTGGTACAGAAGTTCCTATATCAATGGGAAATGCCCTACCTTTGAGTACGGTTTGAATTATTGATTTACGTAATTGGAAGTAACTAATTAGGTTTACGACGAAACTTAGAAATCGATCACTGATCCAATTTGAGTACCTCTACGGGATAGACCTCAACATAAAATTGAAGAGTAACAGCAGCAGGTGATTGAGTTCAGTAGTTCCTCATATCAAATTATTGACTCTAGAGATATAGTAATACGGAGAAGACAAAATTGTTTGAAGCATGGAGAGAGCCGGAAGCGCCCCTTGTTTCAAAGTGAGGAAGACGAGTTATTCACATTTCATTTGATGGTCAGAGGCGAATTGAAAGCTAAGCAGTGGTAATTCTAAAGATCCCCTGGGGGAAAAATAGAGGTGTCTCCTACATTACCCGTAATATGTGGAAGTATCGACGTAATTTCATAGAGTCATTCGGTCTGAATGCTACATGAAGAACATAAGCCAGATGACGGAACGGGGAGACCTAGGATGTATAAGATCCTAACATGAGCGATTCAGCGGATTGGAATTCCTCTATATCTACTCGTGTAATACTTCATCATACGATTCATATAAGATCCATCCATCTAGATATCATCATATACATCCGGAAAGCCGTATGCTTTGGAAGAAGCTTGTACGGTTTGGGAAGGGGTTTTTATTGATAAAAAAGAAGAATCTACTTCAACCGATATGCCCTTAGGCACGGCCATACATAACATAGAAATCACACTTGGAAAGGGTGGACAATTAGCTAAAGCTGCGGGGGTTGTATCGAAACTGATTACAAAAGAGGGTAAACAACTACATTAAGATTGCCATCGGGGGGAGGTCCGTTTGATATCCAAAAACTGCTCAGCAATAGTCAGACAAGTGGGTAATGTTGAGGCGAACCAAAAAAGTTTGGGTAGAGCCGGATTTAAGTGTTGGCTAGGTAAGTGTCCTGTAGTAAGAGGAGTAGTTATGAACCCTGTAGACCATCCCCATGGGGGTGGGGAGGGAAAGGCCCCAATTGGTAGAAAAAAAACCCACAACCCCTGGGGTTATCCTGCGCTTGGAAGAAGAAGTAAGAAAAGGAATAAATATAGTGATCGTTTTATTCCTCGTTGCTGTAAATAGGAATTTGGATATGGAAAAGAAAATCGATAAGAATCCATTCAATTATGTTTCGTTTGTTTCTTCGTTTCGTATTTACAAATCTTCCTTCCGAATTACAAAACCAAAATAAAAAGAAAAGGGAATAATTTCATTAATATTATGGCACATTCATTAAAAAAAAGCCCTTTGTAGCTAATCATTTATTGAAAAAAATTGAGAAACTCAATATGAGGGGGGAAAAGGAAATAATAGTAACGTGGTCCCGGGCATCTACCATTATCCCCACAATGATCTGCCATACAATCTCTATTCATAATAGGAAAGAATATTTACCCATTTATATAACAGACCGTATGGTGGGTCACAAATTGGGAGAATTCGCACCTACTCTTACTTTCCAGGGACATGCGAGAAACGATAATCGATCTCGTCATTAATGACGTAAAATAGGAGTTTTTCATTCATTGGCCGGAGGTAAAAAAGTATGTCAAGTTGGAGAAAGGCAAAGAAGAGCGAGCAAAAGCATAGATTGAAGAGAATCGCAAGAACTCGAGTACAAGCTTTCGCGCGAGATGTACACATTTCAGCTCACAAGGTACGAAGAGTCATTGATCAGATTCGTGGACGTTCTTATGTGGAAACACTTACACTACTCAAACTCATGCCCTACCGAGCATCTTATCCCATTTTTAAATTGCTTTATTCCGCAGCAGCAAGCGCTAGTCACAATCTGGGTTTCAACGAAGCTGACTCATACATTAGTAAAGCAGAAGTTATTGAGGGTGTATTTTGAAAAGGTTAAAGCCTCGGGTTCGAGGGCGTAGTTATCTGATAAAAAAACCCACTTGTCATATAACTATTGTATTGAAGGATATAACCCTAAATGAAATGAGTACTCCTACTTCACTTCCTTAAAAAAAAGTGAATATCTAATATTTAGAGTTAGGGGTCGTATATATAAAAGAAAAATATCTAGAGGAGAAGGAGAGAGAAATATAAAAATGGGGAAAAAAATAAATCCACTAGGTTTCCGACTTGGTACAAATCAAAGTCATCGTTCCATTTGGTTTGCACAATCCAAAAGTTATTCGAAAGGTCTTCAGGAAGATGACAAAATACGAGATTGTATCCATAATTATGTAGAAAAAAATATGAAAATATCCTCGGGTTTTGAAGGAAAATGAATCTCCCATATAGAGATTCAAAAAAAAATGGATGTTATCCATGTAATAATCTATATGGGATCCCCAAATTCGTTAATGGAGGGTCGAACACAGGGAATCGACAAATTACAAACCAATGACTTAACATTGTTATTATACGAGTTACAAAACCTTATGCACAATCCGCTATTCTTGCAGAGCATATAACTCTACAATTAAAGAATCAAGTTTCATTTCGACAGGCAATGAAAAGTGCTATTGAATTAACTGAACAAGCAGATATAAAAAGAATTCAAATACAAATAGTAGGGCGTATCGATGGAAAAGAAATTGCACGTGTCGAATGGATCAGAGAAGGGTTCCCCTACAAACCATTCAAGCTAAAATTAATTATTGTTCCTATACAGTTCGAACTATTTATGGGATATTAGGCATTAAAATTTGGATTTTTTGGATGAGAAATAAAATAATAGAACCCCGATAGAAGAAAAAACAAAAACCGTTTCATTGTTTTTATGTTAAAAAAAAAAAGTCATTCTAATTCTTAATTCTATAGGGTTGAATAAAAATTTCATTTATATTTTGGAAGAATTGCTATGCTTAGTGATAGAAGATGGAAATATGCAATGGGGACCAATGTTTTGGACACATGAGTTGCAAACACTCCCTAGTATAAGCTTCTCAATTGGTTGCAGCTTCATCAAAGTTGGCAACAACTAAGTCAAACCATTTAACAAATCCAACTTCCATGAGTATGCTTCAAGCATACATTTTGCACCTCATTTTTTTTCCGAGTCACGATGATATACCCATGACCCGAAGGCTCAAACTATTGTACACCATTGTAGCACTTCTCCTAAAAGTAGGAACTACTTGTACATTGTTTTAAGAACATGATCCTTCATACTTGTGTGGCAGCCAATAATTGGACAATGTAGCAGCTTTACAAGTTTCCGAAATAACATAATTCCATTTCATTAGTTTACATCACAGCATCGTTGCAAAGAATAACAAAACCTATATTCACAAGTCGACAGGCGAGTTCATACCAGGCACACAACTGAAAGGAGCTCACAATCGCAGGGAATTAATCTGCAACCATGTCTTGGCCCTAGATAGAAACTATACTCGTTTGATCTGCCAAACATAAGAATTAGGGTTGGGGAAAACCAAGAGTGCATCTCAATCGGCTTAGTAACAGATCAGAATTGTACCACTGTAAATATGAGCTTACGACGTCCCTGTGGAATAATTGTGCATCCTCGGTTTCCATATTGACGCCAATCACCTAGGGCGTATATGATTGGAGATTTGTAGTATGAGCTTATTACACAATTCTTCGACAGGCCGCTAGCACAATGGAATTTGAGAAGTAATCATTGTAATTAAGATACTCCCAAAATTGATGAAGACCAAATTGTCTGTGCTTCGGAGTCTTCAAATAACAGACATACAAATCTTTTAATTTCATTTCAAAGCTGCCCTGTATCACAGAAACCTGCACAAAATCCAGAAGAGTAGTTCTCAAACACAACTGCATATTGTTGGACAATAACAATTCATGTCCACACATGACTTTAATCTATAAGCTATAGACACCACATATAAAGACCAATAGTTTTTTGACAACGTAAGGCTAAATAGAGACACAATCTCAGCTCAGATGCTCCTATATGTGGGAGAAATCCAACATTGTAGTACGCAGTCATAACTTCTGCAGACTGATGCTGACGCTACTACTGCATAACTTGGGCCCTACTTTCAGATCTGCCTAACTGATTGCAGATGAAGAATTTAAAATAAGATGGTAAGAATACAGAACTAGAGATGCTTTATAAGGGCAGACCAGTGAACAAAGGCTCTCTCACATGTGTAAGTTCTAGGGAATGGTCAGACCAAAAAGGATTTATGTAGCTGCCTTATCCTGCCTCTGCAAGAGGCCAGCACTACAACTCTTCCCCGTAACCTCTAGGTCACAAGGCGGCAACTCTTACCAAGTGCGCCAAGGCTCCCCTTTAACTAGATATAATATGTTTTATGCGGAAATTTAAATACCTTTTCTACCAAAGTAGGTGGCAATATTGAACATTCTCTATCTAGTTTTGCCTCTCTGATTACACCTGAGCAACATGCTTCAAAGTCCAATGCACATTGAAGAATAGACAGTATAATGTCAGCCGCATGTTGTGCCTCAGACGACAAGAAACATCTGAAGGAGAAAGTAACAGTGTCAATACAAGAAGTAAAGCCAATCATAATTCATTGGTTGAGGCGTTAGCCCTTTTATTTGCAAATCATTTTGTTTTACTCCGGAAGGTCAGGGAAATAATCATTCACAAGGAGAATGTTTTCAAAAGCGGTAAAGATAGTCAACATACTTTGATTCACCATGAAATATGAAAATTATATAAGTTCATGAGAAAAAATTGATGCTATCACTCAGATGAGCTTGGCGGCTGTTATTATCCTCTGAAAGGAAGGTAACTTTCCAAGATTTTTTCCTTGTAATAACAAGAGCACAGGCAAAGTCCTTGTCTCATAGATCAACACGCTTACAACCATCCATTAAAAAAGGGTTCAATAACTAAACTATCCATTGTCAGTTAGCCAGCTCAAATGAGTAAATGAAACATAACCATAGACATTCATATCCTTAGCAAATTAGAGCATCGACACCACAAAATCGCATTGTCACTCACATGAGCAGTGCATCTGCTAGGTAGGACATATGCAAAGACTCCAGATCCAGTATATCTATGACCTATTTGAAAAAAAACAAATATATTCAGCAAAAGTTGGGGCAGAAACGGCAAAAAAAAACATTAGCATATGATTCAGATAATCAATCTGCAAAAGATTGAGTTAAAAATAGTAAAACCTGACTCCTAAGGGACTGAATAAAGTTGCACCATGACACATGTGATAACTGAGACTGCACATATTGTTGTAACGTACAGACAAAATAATTAAGCTGTTGCCTGAAAAACATACCAATTTTGTGACTGAACAATCTGGAAAAGAGAAAAGTTGAATAGAATTCAACTCACTTTTCTCATAAACACACCTATTTCACTAACACAGGAAAGTTCTCATCTTAAATTGCACAAGTTATCGAGGAACCTGCTACCATCAGCTTGATGACCGTTTGAGTTGAGAGGAACATTGTGTTTAAGGAAATTAAATTTGCCTAACAACATGGCTTAGACTATGGAAGATGAAATGGCTAAAAATTTATCATTTCCATCTAGAAAGTCGTGAACAGAACATGGGAGACAATGTAAGGGGATATCTGCAGCTTTTCAGAAGTCATCTCAATCTAGTAAAAATAATCTCCTCGCCAGTGAAAGAGGTACATACCAACATGTTTCCACAAAGCATATCAGATATCACTTGAAAATAGTTCACATCAATAAACGGTGAAAATTACTGTACAACCTCATAACAGCTGCCTTAGCAGGCAGCGTTAATATTTAAGATTTAAGATTAATTAAAGTCCACAAGACAATTTAACATTCTGACCTTTTAAGTTCTTTTTTTGCCAACTTCAAGTGATAATCACTATAATTTTGCAATTAATAAAAACAAATTACAATATACACTATCCCGAAATGAAGTGCTTATATTATGGTAAACTGGGGACGATATGAAGGAGAGAGAATAACTTTACATTGAACCTTCATGCAAAAGCATCTAATATAGAAGGTGATATTACAACCAATGAAACCTTGCAATTAAGTTACCTCATTTTTGTTATAAAGTTAAAGCACTTAATCTCTTGCTCTGTTAGACAAGAATCTGGGAGCTTCATATCCTGCCAGCACGTGACAAATAAATTACTCAGCATCTCTGATATAGAGATTAATAAAGCAAACTCCAAAATACTAGAATCCACCTATAACTTGAATACCTTCAACAAACACCATATATGGTTCAAAGAAATAACCGCCAGCTTGATCTGAGTTAAGAAATTGAAAATTTTGGAGTACACCTTCAGAGCATTCGGAGATAATATAATATTGACAGGCCAGTCTACTCTATAACCCAGACTTATAAAATTGAAGGCGCGGACCCCTGGTAAAATTATAAACAGTCTTAGCTTAAAGGAATGCCATTGCCGAAGAGAAAGAGAAAGAGAAAGAAGAAACCAACCGAATGCAATGATCATTTTTCTTTTATACATTCTTTCCCTGCCTTTCTAAATGGCTATTAACTTCATAAAAAAACCATGATCTTCATAAAAAAGCAGTTGCATGATGTACCAAAAGCGGAAGATGAACCAAGGCTATCACCCACTCCCTCCAGGCAAACAAATAATCTTTCCTTGAAATGATCGCTTTTGCATGAAGACTTCTGCAGTGCTGAATCAAGTAAACTTCGAATTTCAGGCAACCGGTGGTTAGACTTGGAAATGTTTGATCTCTGTTTGCAAGGGGAAAATAATGTGATTTTTAAACTTAACTGGGCAATTGAAAGAATTGATTTACAGCTTTACAATCACAGACCATAAGAACCATACCTGATGCCATAGAGACAGAATAAAAGAATCAGCCCAATCAGCCAACTCCATGAAATAGTAACGCTTCAATGCCGACAAATGCCCTTGTAGATCAAATCCTTTTTCAAGCATCTTAACCGTAAATCTACTGATGTAATCATATCTAAGCATTGTCAAGGACAAATTCAATCTTATTTAAGCATGCTTACAATATTGTACCAAGCTCACCATTTTAACAAAAGCCTTAACATGGCCAAATTAACATAAAGGAAAACTGCCTTCAAATTACAACACAACTAAAATGTTGAAGAATAAATAATATAAAACATGATGCAGGGTAAGAAAGGATGTTGTATTAGATGACAATAGTCCATAATTTGCAAAACATAGAAAGATCCACTTCAGAAAGAAATTTCAACCTCAAAATATTGTTAAAAAGTGGAAGAAAACCATAAACTTAGGACAGGTTTACCAAAAGAGGTGTAACAAACAGATTTTTCATCAGTTACAATTCCATTTATTGTCACAACAGTTCTTAAGTTCGTCAAAAAACATTGAATACTTTGTACAGTACATAAAGAAAGCTCACGTCAGAAGGATACTGAAGCAGGATCTCTTGCACCATGCATTGATCGATAACAATATCAAGCGGAGCCTCAAACTCATCCAATCGGCAAACCATTTTTTCTGGAGCACCCAACTGATCATCTTTAGAAGAGCGTTGAAGCAACGTCGCCCATGAAGATCCATTGGAAGTACTATCCAGACAACAATCTTTAGTCAAGCTTTTTGAAGCAGGAACCAAGTTAGAAGAGTCATTGACCACAAGATTACTGTCAATTCCGTGTTTATTTGCTAAGTATACATTCACTCCCCCAAGAACTGGACCGCACAAAATAGCATGCTCTTTCAAACTATCATTTGAATAGACATTATCCCTTTCCCTTATCTTTTCTTGTAAAAGCATATCATTCAAACCATTCACCAGAGAGACAAGTTCCTTTTTTTGCTGCTTAGCTAATAATGCCCCATCTTCCTCAGTAGAAGGAACATGAGCATCTGCTAGTAACTCATCATACGAGCACCCCTTGAAGTTATCTCCATATGCCTTGCATGGATCTTGAACAGAAGAAAAATCAAAATATGGAAACATAGACTGCCTGTACTCCGTGAAACCTTTATCAACAGACCTGGTTGTCAGGTAAAATCTAGCTTTCTTAGTCAACATGGGATTTACATTAAGGAGATGGCAGCAACGCTGAGAATCATTCAAGAATTCAACAAACTTCCCATTCTTACCATCGAGATTCCATTCATTAAATTTAGATTTATCAGTGAAGGGCATAAATTCTCCCATTGAAGCAAATGCATTTTCATTAAACAAACTCTCATCAATTACATTTCTTTTACCACTCAAATCATCATCAGCAGCATCCAGATGAGATAGACTCTGAGAAGTAACAGCCTCATCAATCCCTGTAAAATGCTTATCCAGCAGTGTACAAAATTTGGACTCCCTATTTACAAGAAGTTGCGATGGGCTAGAGTTATGCAAATCTCTTAACAAATTCATTTCCACAGGGTCACTTCCCAAAGCATCCACTTGTGGTTTAATCATCAAATTTTGAAGAAGCTCAGATGCAGTTCCTAGAACAGACGAGTCAACAAAGCCTTCTGAATCACTTGAATCATCAAAACTGCTCAAAGATGAACACTCCGAAGAATGCACATATTCAGTATCAAAAGTAAAGCTTTCTGATGCAGTAGACACATCAATGACCTTAAATTCAGAATCTCTGCACAACCAAAGACAATATAAAATATATGTCAATAAATTAAACAATGGTTAAAATTTCTTAGAATCACAAAAAAGCAACAAAACAGAGACAAATAACATACTGAGTATTAGTTTTCTTATCTGGGTCCCTGTGGGGATATTCTAAATCCCCATCTGATAGATATTGTTCATCAACAGTAGAACTCAAAATGACCTGCACACAAATACAACATGTTAGCGATGGCAAATAAATGCAAGAATTAAAATCTGAGCATAACATAAGGATTAGGACCTAAATTTTTTTAACAAACCAGATAGCAGACTTTTGACAAGGGTAAAAGACAGGGAAAAAACTAGTAAGCTCTTAAAAAACTAAAGACTGACCACAATAGAACTGCAGTAACGGTTACTATTATGGAAACTATAATTACTTCGTAAAAAGAGTGGAGTGAGTGTATTTTCAATATCCAAAAGGCACAGGCACGAAAAAAAAAAAGGAACCTCAAACAAGACAACCCATAAGCAAGAAATCTTGCCTGTTTACCTATATAACACATTTAGATTTTGCCTTAACACCAGCTGCACAAGTAATCTTTCATTTATCTGTTTCTTTCACAGAAACTAGATTAACAGGACAGTGCACATCAATGTAGGAAGTTAAACCTATAAGGGTTCACATCAAATGCAAGCATGATATGTAACAAGTTAATATAGAACAAGAAGCTTAAGAAAAATCATATACATTAGAGCCGTTGCGATCGCAAGCAAAGTCCATCCTTGAAAAAAACATTTCAAGCGTCTTCCAAAGCATTGAGAACGCCTTCTTCCGCTTCAATATCATTGTGTTCATGGTTTCTCTGCCAAAAAGCAATGCAGAAGAACAAGGTTTGTCCCAACTAAAATAGTCACACATATAAGGTAGAACCTCCTCTGACTCTAGAGGTGAAGAAAATGAATTTATGCAGTCACTAGTATTGTTGATATTCCATTTGCATGTATTCAGCATCTTTATAAGCACCTGAAGCTGCAAACCAGTATGGAGGAGAGGTTTGCGAACATCTTCAAGAAAACAAGGAACTGCAATTGCTTGCCCCTGGACACAATCAGCTGAAACATTAAAACTGGTTGCTAATATTCAAACCTCCATCCAAGTATCCAGTTTTAACATTTCAATTACCTTAAGAATCTCAAATTGAGGGTTGAAATTGTTTTTGTTTGTGAGATGCATCCACGGTACTGAATCCTCCAGATACTTCGTAACAAATTCTTGATAAGGATCATTTACATTTGCTCTATATATCCATGACTTGATAAAACCACAATACGGTTCACATGATTGAACAAAAAGGAATTCCAGAAGAGGACGGTGAACTGGATCAGAATCCTAAAAGAAAATTGTAAGTACACATTTTACAACAATTCTCATAGTCATTTTTCAGAACCCTCAGAAAGAAGTGAAGGATACAAGGTCTGGAAGACAAAATAAACTATTTACTCCGCGCAGGTGGTGAAATAACATTATTAAAGAAAGAAAGAAAGAAAGAAAGCTCGAGACTTGATATTAGAAAACAAAAAAACCAATCAAACATTTTCGTGAGATAATGTGGAAGAAGAAGATTTGTATGATATATATATATATATATATATATATATATGTTGGCATAATGAGATATTGTTTACCATATAAACTACAGTTTCCTCATTATTCCATGAGTGGTTTAGCTTTTTCTTGCAAATAAACCTCAGATCCATAGGGCAATTGAACATCATTTAAAGTAACATGAAAACAATTGATTCAAGGTATAAAATCATTTCACAGTTATTAATTAGTAATTATCAGGAAATAGTAAAAGCGTATTTTGCAGATTAATATGACAGGAAAGTTAACTAGATATTTTGCAAATTAATAAGACAGGAAAGTTAGATAACTGGATGAAACAGGAAAAGAATAAATCACTGGCATACAGAAGAACTTGTGGCACAAACAATTCATACATTAAGCCCTACAACAAGGAGACATGTAGATGAATATATCTCTAATGATCGAGACTATCTAAAAATCCTAAAAGTGTCAATCCCACACAAACTCCAGAACACTGACCACTAGAAGCATGCAAAAGAATTGTCATTGTCATACCCGCAGAAGCACATACAGGTAGGTAAGTAAATCAGCACCAGAAGGGATGACATATGAATGGAAGCTAATTCTGTGCACCAAAGCCTCACTAGAAGAATTCAATTCTTGGCTGCCAAATAAGCATATATTAGCAAGGGACTCTATGTGAGTCATTAGCTCCTTTGTATGCAGATGAACCTCAAGTACCGTGATATCGGAATGCGCAATACTAGTGAGACACCCATTTCTGAAAGAATCATCTACAAAGCTGTCAACACTCTTTGCAGAACGTCTTAGTTTTGCAGACGCATAAAGCACATTCAATGCACATATATACTCCTCCAAAATCTTTCTCACAGCAACAGCAAAAGCCTGATTAACAAGACTTTCCTGAGGTCGGCCAGTGTTTGCCTCCCCAGCAGCTCCTCCAACCTTAGTATAATTGGGATTAATAAAATAATCCACAAAATTTCGAAGAAAGCAAACCGCAGCACCTGACTGCCCCACTGACTGTAGAATTCTCCCCAAAGCATTTGTGCTCAATGAGCGACGCCAAACACTAGGAATTCTGTGGAAAGTTCTGTCAGATGGAATAAGCAGAAACAAAGAAGAGAGCTTCTCAATAGCATCCACGGAAGATTTCACTCCTTGCAATGCGTTCAACACCAATCTCACCAACTCAGTTTCCTAAATATTAAACAAAACAAATCCAAAAAAATAGGACTCTATTAGATAGGCAACCATGCACAAATTCGGAGTTGTAGAAGTAAAATTTCACTGCAGCAATAGAAAATAGAAACAATCAATTAAGCCAAATTCCACTGCAACTCCAACAAAGATAATGCAATCTTCTTTAACAGCCATAGCATCACACTAAAAATCAAGCAAAATCCAATCTTGATCGTTTCCAAAAGCAATTATACCCAACACTAGCTGCAGCAACGCTATCTTCACAATATTATCACACAAAATTCAATTTTCATAATCCCAAATCACAAAATAACAAGCATTGGACAGTGAAATGCAGCGAACAAGAACCAATTTTTAGCTTCCACACCATTTTTTTTCTTATTAAAAAAAAAGGAAATCCGAAACTCACCGAGACGGCATAAGGATCGTAACAGGGAAGGGGCTTTCCGGCGGCCGACGAAATGGCATTGCCGGCATCGC